>QANZ01018381.1:38334-82430 GCA_003254925.1 Chamaecrista fasciculata
CGTGCCCTAACGGGCACGCAAATATGTATGTAAAATAAATGAGGGACTAAATCGTTAATACAGTAAAAAAGAAGGGATCAAATAATAATTTTCCTCTTATTATTAATTTTGTACTATAGTTTTAAAATGTAGACGACCAAAAAGAGGTGGAGCCATATAATATAAGATATATATAGGTTAAATTGAAAGCCCACCATTAATCATCATTATTCTTTGTCCCCATAACCAGCAAGCCAAACATATACGTTCACATTCGCTTAATGCTAGGAGCAACATCATAATATAGACAACCATATGATGATGATGTATAAGAGAGGTCATATATAAAACTGTAATACCAGTATCACAGTAAATCTAGTCAAAATTCACTAAAGAATTAATAAATTGTCTAAAAACTATAAGTACTATTTAGATTGCTATCTCATATAAAGATTAATTTTACATATATCTTATCTACTCTTCTCACACATTCTTTATTGTTATTATTTATATACTCTAACCCTTTATTATTTTGGAGCTGCTCATCGAAGTCTTACTAATAAATTTTGGATTCATCAAGAAGGTATGGCCCATGATATATAAAATATATATAGTAATGCAACATGCAATGTATAGTGATACATCCACAACCACAAGAAAATAGGAAATAAAAAAAACAATTATATATATCAAAATAAACATTCTTAGCTAGTGTCTTTTTCCAGCAACCTCATCACTGACCCAGATAAGATTATGGTTTTGTGAAAACGGTATTCTTGTCTTTTTGACCTTGGAAACACATACTGCAACATATGAAGGATTCGGCTTGCATTTCATTTTGAACATGCATGGAAAGTTGATCATATAATTCTCTTACACGAAATCATTACCTAAAACCACTACTACTGTTCCATGCTAGGATATACATATCCTTCTCTGTGTCAAGAAACTTTTGGGATTAATTTAAATTAGTAACGAAAAGCACATTATTACTCATGTTCTACGTTCATCATTGAAACCCTAGCTATGCCATAATTAATATACCCTTCTTTCTAATGATTCTCGTCTCTTCTTTTCATGAGGTCACTTTACTAGCTCAACGCATTTTTTTATTCACACATATTGCCTTGTTGCCATTACAGTCTAATATATTGACTACAATCGCTTGCATTGCCTAAATGGAAATTACAATAGAATTAATTCACTTTGATCTATTATATATATATATATATTATTATCTTGTTCTTTAATCAGTTCTTGCTTTTTAATTATTTTAAATGATATATTGTACTTAAAAGTTAAAACTGCTACTAGCTACATTGCTGATTACTTTAAGTTTACGAGGAAAACATTATGAACTCGTAGAAAGGTCAAATAAAGGAAAANNNNGGCGTCCCCTTTCCTCTTTCCTTTGCCCTTCCCTTTCCCCTGATTCTGGAATATTTCCATTGAGATGTGTGACCATCTCTATAGCCGCCAATATTCCCTTGTTCAACTCTTGAACTATTGTGGCTAGCATCAAGGAAAGTGGCGTCCACAGAGTCATTGAAGTGCTTCTCCAAGCAATTCTCTATGCTCTTGGAGCGTCCTTGGCATGCTCTTCAGGGGAGGGATCTCTAGGACATAAAATTTCCTTGGTTGGATGAGAACAAATCTCTAATTACAAAACCAATCTAGGAAGTCAGTAGCTTCCTTCGTTGGGCGAGAACACTTCTCAATTACAAAACCAGTTAAGGAATTTTGTCCTAGACAACTTGTCCTTCTCAAGGACAGATCGCAGTGATAGTGATGAACTATAATTTGTTGCCATTGATTCTACAATTAAGATATGAAAAGTTTATTTAGCAGAAAAAAAAAAATACTTCCACCATTTTATAAAACCCAGTGAAATTTATTATTGGTGGCTAAGATCCATATTTCACCAAAGTTTACCGTCGCGGAGGCGATCATGCACCCTTTGGTTATTTAGGTAGGTAACTCCTTACCAATCACATCTCATGTGACTCTTAGATCCTTATGGGACTGTATCATCTCATGATACTTATTATGGCATGTTTATCCCATCTAATGCCTTGAGGTCCAAAACCGTTTTGATAACCCCATTAAGTCACTCGGTAAAACATGTGAATGGCTAAGTTCAAGACAATGAGGCCCAAAGGCCAACCCCCATATCATCAAGGCCCAACTGCAATACGTGTCGCGGAGGCGATCACCGTATTCAAAGAACCAAGATTTCAACGGGCATCGTGTTGAAAATCCCATCCACCCGTGCTTCCTCAAGGTCAAGGCAGATACGTGTCGCGGAGGCGATCACCGCTCCACGATGAACAAGATTTTGGCAGGGCATTTTAGCGATGGCATTAATTACTTAAATTTTCTAAAAGGGTTTGATTTTTATTTATAAAATTGTTCCGATTTATAGTTTAATTTTATTTATACAATTATATTCTTGTTTATAATATTAGGGAATAATAAATTAGATCAGCTTCCTAAATGTTAGAAAATTATTGATTTATTAAATTCGCTAATACACTACAAGAAGCAGGAGGTTTGGTGGCGAACTTTCGGTGGCAAAATAAAAATTAGCCACAGAAAGTTCCCTTTCAGTGGCGAATTTTAGACTCGCCATTGAACATACCAATAATAAAATTGTTGCATATTTTTAGTGGCAAAGTTCTATAATTTGCCACTGAAAGGTTATCAGTGGCAAAAATTAACTTGCCACTGAAGCATTTTAGGTGGCAAATTAATGAAATTTGCCAGTAAAAATAGTTATTCGATGGCAAATATAGTTTTCGCCACCGAAAGGAGTTATTGGTGGCCATATTAATTTTGCCACTAAAGAATTTAGGTGGCAAATTATTGAAATTTGCCACTGGAATTAGTTATTTGATGGCAAAATTAATTTTTGCCACCGAAAAGAGTTATTGGTGGCCATATTAATTTTGCCACCAATTAGTTTTTCAATTGTTATTATATATATATTTACACTACAAAAAAAGCGGTCATTCCCTACGGTATTTTAGTTACGGTGGATTAAAAGAGTGGCTAATTATGATAAAGTGCATTTGTTTGCCACGATTAAATCTAACCGTAAATATTGTTGTGTATACAATCGTGGGAAATACTTGGGTCCAATCTAATTTTCATCTCCCTCCAATCTCTTTACTCATCTCCTTCCATATTTTTTCACTTAGGCTCCGTTTGGTACGCAGCAAATGGGTTTTACATTGTAAAACTACACGGATTTCAAGACTTTCATGTGTTTGGTATAGTAATTTAAGCTATGTAAAGTGGATTACAATGTAAAGGGTTTTACATTACATATGCCATTTTTCTTTACTTCACATTTCTGATGTAATTCAAGTCTACCTAGGGAATTATGGTAGAATTCCTAATTTGCCCCTCTCACTCTCATCCCATTTTCTCCCCCTAAGGTGGCCGGCGACAGCAGCGGCGGTTGACGGCGGCTTCGGCTCCGTGGACGGCGGCGCCGACCACCGTGGACCACCGTGGACGGCGGTGCCGGCCACCGTGGACCAACGTGGACGACGGTGTCGGCCACCGTGGACCCCCGTGGACGGCGGTGCCGACCACCGTGGACCACCGTGGACGGCGGTGGTGGGTGGCGGCGGCGGCGGTCTTGTGGTGGTTGTGGGAAGGGCATTTTTGTCATTTTTTTCTATATCTATTTTACTTTCCCTCCCCTACCTTTTTATACCAAACACTTTCAATCTTTACCTACTTTACATTCCCTCAACTACTTTTCCTTTCCCTCACAATTTTTCCCTTGTAAAACCCTTTCCTTTACATACCCCCAACCTTACCAAACGGACCCTNTTACTTGTGCTAAAACTTAATTTGATCAGGAGAAGCAAAATTCAATCGCACTACAACAAAACTTGGGAATTTCTACTAACATTTTCTACTAGTTGCCTACTGATGTCATTTAGGAGGTTTATCACCCTTATTCTACTGCTTTTCAGTAGAAAAATTGTCAAAAAAAAATAGTGTCAGGAATACCTACCAAAATGTAGTCGAAAAGTGTATGTATCACAATTTGATGTCATTTAAGGTTTTTTTTTTTTTTAAAAAAAGGCCCAATATGGATTTTTTTTGTTTTCAACTCCAAAAACACCAAAAAATCAAAAACCCTAACGCCTAATTCCCTTCCTCATTCACAATCAGACTTGCGACTTGCCTCCTTCTCCTTCCTTCGCGTTTGTCTCGTCGTCCTTGCTTCCCGTCGTCGGCTTCCGGTCGTCGTCCCGTCGTCGGCTTCCGGTCATCGTCCCGTCCTCGGCTTCCAGTCATCGTCCCGTCGTCGTCGTCGTCGTCGGTTTGTCTGAACTCCAATCTTATTTTGCGTTGTGTCTGAAGTCTGAACTGAGTGAACTCTAATCTTATTTTTTGATTAGTGAACTCTAAATCACTCTCATATATCCTAAATCGCGCGTTCTTCCTTAGCTTTGCCGTCAATCGCCACCTCTGTTCGCTACCTCGGTTCGCCGCCTCCGTTCACCGCCTCCGTTCGCCGCCGTTTAGTGTTTCAGGTTTGCTCCACCTCACATCCTCTGTTCGCTACCTAGCTTGAAGTTTCATAATTTAAGATTTGAGAAATTTGTGTGATGATGAGGTGTTGTGAGCTTAGATCTTGTTAAAGTGGATGTTTGGTGTATAACTAATTAATTGAGATTATTGAGTTTGTGATCTTAAAAAGAAAAAAACTTGTGAATAGAAGTTATAGTGAATGAATAAATTTTGTTGTTAGATTCATGAATGTTGAAACTAGAAGGAATTTCTTAAGTGATGAATATATACTGAGCAAGTCTTATAGATATAAATGATTTCCCCTGTTTTCAAATAAACTTAGAGTATATATCTCATGTAACAGAAGCTATATAACTTACTGTTAGTATATATCCAATAAAAATAATCTCAATTAATTAGTATATATGTAATAGAAGTTACATATATACTCTAAGTTTATAGATATATACTGAGCAAGTCTTATAAATATAAATGATTTCTAAAATTCAAACATATTGTTTCTTAATCAATTTTGAAGTTGATGATTTTCTTGAACTTGTGAAATTGTATATATTGGAGTTTCAATTCCAATGAAGATTTCCACTACCCAAATAAATTCTTTAAAGAGATTTTACTGGGCTTTGAATGCTAATGATAAGTGTTAACATTCAAATACATATTTTACTTGACTTCTTTAGGTTGTATCTAAACTGACTTTATAAAACTATTATTTAACATCATGGGTTAGACATGAGTGATTTTCAATCTTTTGACGTCTTTGCATGTCTTTTTGTTACAGCCTTTTGAAGAAAGAAGCAGCAACCCCTTGAAAGATTTTCAAGATGCACTAAAACAAGTATGTTATTTTAAAGCAGCACAGTATCTTTTGATCCCAGATTCCCAATACTATAGAACTAATATATATGTATATATTGTTTTCCTATTTGGTTCTAGACTTTGCAGAAGAAGGACAAGCTTAGATCATGCAGAAAGTTGAGTCCCAAAAGATCTGTTCACTCAGAAGTGTGAGATCAGTCATTAGGTATAAAATAGCCCAATGGAGAGATTTGGGGCACCATATCTTTGACTTGTTTACTTTTGGGTGGTTATCTCTAATTATTTGTCCACTATCATTGCTGGGCTCCTTTTTTATCTTGATTAAAAATTTTCTATATTATTACCAATTTGCTTCTTTTGGAACTATTTTTGGCCAACTATTGGTCTTTTGCCTTTGCTTATTTGTGTTGATTCTTCAGTTTGCCCAAAATTTAAGCTTTTCTGTGGAAATTTTTGTTCTCTATCTTCATTTTTTCCAATTTTGCATGTAGGTCCATCTTGTCTGTGCATACATGATATTGGATTCTATTCTGTCTTTAGTTGAACACATGAACTTCTTATCATTTTATTATTTATGTTAATTGAAGGTGGAAGAACTTGAGAAAGAAATATTGGAGTCCAGGGAGAAGATAGAATTCTTCCGTACCAAAATGCAGGAACTTGTGAGTATTTTGTGAGTTTTCTTTAAAATTTATGCTGTTCTGTCTGTGTTCTATTTTTTCTGTATACTGTGCTATTTTATTGTACATGTTTATGATAATTTTGTAACCTAGTGTGAGGGCTGAGCCATATACCGTACAGATTTAGCTAGCAATTGCAAGTAGGAGTTTGGCAGAGTATTGTTTATCATCATGATTTCCTGTACTACATAAAAAATTTCACTATTCAAAGCTTCCAATGATGTGAAAAATATGTATCGTGTTGTTTTACTATATTTAATCAGTAAAAGAGAACCTTTCACGTTCTTAATATTTACTGTTATTTTTTGCTTGCTTACTAATTCATTTTCCTTTTTGTTTTTGTTATTGTTTCACTACATTTCTTTCTTCAAAATCTCCACATTCTTCTCTAAAGCACGTTTAGACCCCTGTTTGTCATCGGTAGCCTTTCTAAGTCGCCCTCTTATTAGTAATGTCTAATTTTACCATATGCAAATTAAATCTGATTCAAATAATCTAGAAAGATATAGATAGATAAAATTTTAATCTTTTTGTGCCTTAGGCGTACTAACTAACTTTACTGGATATTTACTTGTAATTGCAGCTGCACAATCCTGTGACACCTGAGGATTTAGCTTCAACATCTTTTCCTCTCTAGAGGCTGAACTAGTATATTTAGCAAGTGTTGTAACTTGTAAGTTGTAACCATCACAATTTCAGCTAATTTATCAACGAAATTATTGCTTGTTTTCTACTCAATATAAGTTTTTTGTAGCTCTGTTACATCCTACTGTGCATTTATATATCTGCATATCTATGTGAATATATAATGTATAGTTTTTTTCTCTTGGCCAACTCACTTATTAGAACATGTATGAAAGAAAAATAGTCCTTTTCAGCTGTCAGCTTAGAGATAGCGGCAAAAATGAGGTAGAATTATGTTTCGGAATAACAATGGAACAAGTTTGAGGACCAAAGAGGAATAAAAAAATTTGAGGTCCATAACAGAATTCACTTTATAGGTCAAGGACCAGAATGAGGTTTTGACCTTTGTTGTTCACCACCAAGAAGATTTATACAATGAGTTGTCAAAGTATCTACCTCTCTTCCCTCCCCAATCCTGAGAAAGATGCCATTAATGTTCCTTTTTGGATGATATTCTGCTTATCCTTAACTAAGCCATCTCTTACCTTAATGATATTCTGCTTCTACCTATGCCTTTCCATGAAAATTATGATGGATTCTTGTTGGTAGTGGTGCACATGGATCCTCTAGAAGGCATCTAGCTCTTGTTACTTCAGCTGAAAGTTATCGATAGGGAAGAACTTGTAGTTTAGTCATTTTGATGTTAGTTCGTACAATTATGCCTATCTTGAACTCCTTTTTTGTGCATACCATATTATTATTAGCCCCACTTTGAAGAGTTAGTTTATATGTTATATTGTTATTAACCAATACTTATACCATTACATATATACTGTGTGAGTGTGAGTGACTTCCAATTAGTGACTTCCTCTGCTGTTTTTCAGGTGATTGTGGGTGGTGCAGTATTTGTCGGAGGTGGTGCAGCTGTAGCTGCTCCTGCGGGAGGTGCTGCCCCGGCTGAACCTAAAAAGGAAGAAAAGGTCGAAGAAGAAGAGGAGGAGGATGATATGGGATTGTCACTTTTTGATTAGAGCTTATATTGCTGAAATTTCTTGTTTTTTACTCAATTTTTTTTGAGAGCATGTTTAGTTTTTGAACAATAGTGTATTGGATTTGAGCAAATAATTGACACTTATGTTACCTTTTGGTTTGATGGAAAAAATATGTATTAGAAAGAAAGAACACTCCTCTGACTTTAAACTGTAATTAAGTTTATTATTATTTTAATTTTTTGACAGTACAACAGGTAGCAAACAAACTTTGCTTTTTTCAATTTTTTCTACTGAACTATGCAGTAGAAATTTGGCATTATATTACTATTCAGCCATGTTATTTTTCTACTGAAAGTTGGTAGAAAAAGTCAGTAGCAATGAATTTACTAGTAGGAAATTCAGTAGAAACACAAATTGCCACAACCAAAATATCTACTAAGGCAAATAGTAGCAATTTTAGTAGAAAATCATAGATTTTCTACTCCAAATCCTCAAATTTCTACTATATCTTGGGTAGAAATTGGGAACCATTTTTGTAGTGGTTGACAAATCAAACTATACTTGCAAATAAACATTTTCATTTATTTTATTTATTTGTAATATTACAACGTGAACGTTAATTGAGGAAAATAAAGGAGGTAGGAATGTTTAATATTCAGTGTTTGATGAGTGAAAACACAGTAGAAACGAGACACTACATGAGAAAACAAAAAGCATATATAGTTAGAATTTGAAAATATTTATGACTTGACTGCATATTTGAGGAGGGCAGGAAAGTGAACATTCAACATGTACTCTGTCCAATTGATACTAATGGGATCGAATTCTAATTCCATTTTCCCAACATCTTCCTTCTTTATTGCCTCTCGTAATTTTTCTGTGTTCGTGTCATCGAACCTGCATTTTCATCAAAACAATATTCATTTAAACATGAATTAATTATTTCATTCATTCAGGAACACACAAACACACATATATATATATATATACATACTTGGCCTTGAAAAATGTGAAAGGTTTGTAGAATTCAACCATTTGCATTGCCATTTTGAGCTTTCTGAAACTCTCACGATAGAAATCTTTCCTGCTACTTTGGAAGAAAACTTTGTTCACCAAATTCGATCCCTTACATTCCAAATAATATGATTAATTAATCAACACACCAAATCACACTCATTAATAAAATAATTAAAATTAAACCATAATTACTAATCTCTATATATAAAACATACCTTTAGGGGTAGCACATAGCGGATCATCATTTGTCTTTGAAAAGAAGCCATACCCATAATTTTTAACCTAGAGATCCTTATGGGCTTTCCAGTAGTTTTGTTGATCGCCCATGGGTTTTTTGTGAAATAAAGATAAATTGAATCACACATATTAGAAATTGTTAGATGATTTCTAGATGAAGAACCAACATGGTAGATTAAATCCTTGGGAGCTTGATTCCAGTGAATCACCATTGCTGCTATCATACTGTTAACCACCATGTCCGCAGGTATCTACATGCATATATATATATATATATATTAAATTTTAATCACGAGTCTAATTACCAAGTGTACACGTAAAGTTTAATTAAATAACAAGCAAAACATCTTATTATATGTATAATCAAAATTTGGTTAATTAAGGAATATTATTAAACTTACAGCATCTAAAATTGTCTCGAGTGAACCCGGAAAGTATCTTATTCTTCCTTTACCGTTGCCTACGACTACTTTGTCAAATGTTCTGCAATCAAAATCAAAGTATATTGGTCAAAGAAATAAATATGATAATAGATTCCCTAATTATCTCATGCCTATATAAATTGTCTTGTATCTCTTTTATTATATAATAAAAGATATGAACAATAAAATAATTGTTTTCACCTCAAGCCTTCAATCCAACCAGGGAAGGGTTCATTATAGGTACTTGAAATAATGGTAGGTCGGATGATGAGTAAGGGTGTCTCATCTTTGTGATATGTCACAAGCATCTCTCCCATCGCCTTTGTAAACGAGTAAGTGTTTGGCCATCCATACTTCTTAGCCCTATTTTTAATTTTCATGCATGAATTTTAACTCATTAATTAATTAATTAATTAAGAGTAAAAATTCGTAGAATATATGTATATAAAATAAATTAATAAAGAACCTCTGAAGTCCATATTCTTTCATAGCAGATGCAGTGATGTCTTTACTAGCATTCTCAGTTCGGAGTTGATCAAGTCTTTTTTCCATCATATTCTTTTCTGCCTCAATGTCTATTCTTGAGTCTCCTTTCAAGCTTTCACCCATTTCAAATGCTTTTTCTTTTATCACTTCTTCTTTGGAACGCTCGCCACATACATATGCTACATATATAAATGAATAATAATTTAATCTCACTAATTTGCACCGTTTTACACAACAATATAATGAAAATATTAAATATCCCAATGATGTCCATGCATTCCTTAATTACGTACATAATAATTAATAGAGAGAGAGACGTACCAGTTGATACATGGAGAAGAAGGTGTATATGATGACATGTTTTTGCGAAGTTTAGGACATGCAGAGCGCCCATTGTGTTAACACCCATCGCGACATCAAATCTGTGATAATTTTTGTTTTTTTTTTACAAAACCAATTTTAAAATGACATATTTAAAAGATGAGATGGCCAAGAAATGCAATATATATCAATATCATAGTCTCAATAAATTCTTGACTAATAATAATTAACCTTTCATTGAAATTAGTGGCTCCGGCTACGTTGACAATGACGTCTATTTCCTCCAACATGGTAAGTCTAAGATTTGCATCATTTAGTCCCAAATTTGGGACACTGACATCACCTGCAACCGCAACCACCTTCTTTGATATGAAAGCTTCATATTCTTCTCTACTCTTCCACTTGTTTCTCAACACCTTGAATAATTCCTTCCCCAGCACCTACGTACGTACATATATATATATATAATTTATTTATTAATTCAACTATATAATATATATAGCTTACTTAGCTTCTACAAATTAATATAACGAACTTAGTTAATATAAATACCTCGTCATGCAAGCGTTTTGTAGCAGCAGCAACGTCAGAAGCTCTTAAAAGAATGTACAGTTTCTTTAAGTCTGATTGAGTTCTTAATAATTTCTCCACAAAAACTGCATAAATTATTAATTAATTTGTTACACTCTACACAAAGACACACAACACACATATTTTATAATTATATAAATATATATATATATAAGACATGCATGAAGACCTTTTGCTAAGAAGCCCGTTGCACCAGTCACTAAGATGGTCTTTCCATGGAGCAATTGTTGTATCCTTCCCATCTCCATTACGAAAGAATTGAATTAAGCAGATATGTCGTTATACTTTTCTAAATGAAGAAGAGCATACAATATAATTGATTTATGTTTATGATTGAGCAATATCGCAACGTTTATTTATAGATGGGGTTTAGATAAATCATAAATGTAACCTCGACAACCAACTAGCTGGAATAAAGCTTGCTACTGGAATAAGTAACATATATGGATTAGACCTAATTAACGATCCGACAATGATTCGTGCCTAACCTTTCGTTAACATAAAAAACCAAAGTTGACATGCACTGACACCTACTGCGAATTCGATTGTATGTTTGTGATTGTGAGGCGACCAATGTTGCAAATTAAAGGAGATATATAACGGAATTCTAAGTTATTGCTTAATTACCATTAATTAATATTAATGTGTTGTGAAGCTAGGAATGAATGAAGATTATATTAGTTGGGTGTCTATTCTGCAGTTTATCCTCAGACACATTCACATGCATGGATCAACCCAAACTCGATCACCAATTAATTAATATTTTTAAAAATATAAGAAAAATCCTCAGTGTTGTCAGAACCGAACCGGATAGAGACTCAGACAAGCATTCGGTTCACGGTCTGATTGGTTCAATCGGTTCAACCGTCGGTCGGACCGATGACCCAATAAATAATTATTTTTAATATATTAAATATAAATACTTTATATATTTTTTGTTTGTGGTTTAAGAGATGCATTTAATTTATTACTAAATACATTTCTTCATCTAAATAATATAATTTTTCTCTCCACTACTAGAGATTATAGATTAAATGCATTTTTTCAAGCAAATGAATGGACTGAATGCATCCTAAACAAGATCTAATAAGTCATAAATTCATAATAATTAATTAAATTNCTAAAATGTAATTTACCCAAAAATATATATATTGTTTCTTGTTTTTGTTTTGGCCAAAAGAGCACGTACTTGTTAAATCAACTAACTGTCTAAAACTCTAACTGGACAAGACGACAAGCACTGTATAGTCACAAGTCACAACTTATATTCACAATATTTTTTTATAAGAAACATCCATCACTAGAAAAATCAAAGGCAAGAGACTTGCTCCCAACCCGTTTGGGTGGCCACAGGTGGAGCCAGGAAATCAAAGGCAAGAGATTTTCTTTGACAAAAGTATCCTTTTCATTCTCAATGCAACCTTTACAAAAATTATCTATTCATTTTTTTTATGTTTAATTTTGTTTTCAATGTTCACATTTTAGTCAATTTTATCCTCTTTTTTTTTTGGCTAATAGTCAATTTTATCCTTTACTTTTATTTTAGTTAAATATTAACGACAGATTCCACGTAACTGATGACATGAAATGTAAAATTGACAGAAAAAAAGAAAACTTAAATCGTAATTTAAATTGAAAAATAAGATAAATTTTATCGTTAACTTATTCAAAAAAGTTGGTCTAATAACAAAATTGATCAAAATGTGAAACATTGGAGACAAAATAATTGACCTCTAAACACCTTTTTAGAGCTTGTTCTGTTACTAGCACCTTCTGGTATGCTAGTGTCTTCCCCCCTTCCTTCTTCTCTTCAGATTTAGACTTCTTTCTTGGTTTAAGTATTGGGCAACCTGTAATGACCTCTCCCCTCTTTATATTCCTTTTGGAACATATTTCATTGCTTGTGTTTGGAGCATTTGGAATGCTAGGAACAAAAAAGCTTTCCAAAATGCTCCCATCTTTCCCCCGGGTATTCTCAAAGAGGCATACAGTTTCGCCACCGAGTTTTTCTTCCTGGGTGCTTCTGTCAAAAGCCCCATATCTCGTTCTGACCACACCTTAATTAAATGGACAGCTCCTGACGAAGGATGGTACAAATTAAATTTTGATGGAGCTTGTGACCCAGCTTCAAACTCCATAGCAGCTGGGGGAACTATCCGGGACCACCTTGAAAATTGGATTATTGGTTTCCAACAGTTTCTTGGCAGTGGAAACAGTCTCACTGCTGAATGTTGGGGTGCTTACCTTGGGATCAAACTTGCTTTATCTATTAACGTTGTTAACCTGTGGATTGAATCGGATTGTCTTAATTTAGTTAACTTGCTTAATGCGCGTGATGTTAACCCTGCGCACCATCTTGCTCCCATGCTCCTTTTTTGCAGGTCATCCCTCAGCACTTTTAGCTCCTACAAAATTTCGCATGTCTTCAGGGAAGGTAATCAGTCCGCAGATGCTCTCGCTGGACATGCCTTGACCTCTAAATGTATTTTCAGTTCCTTTAGTCGCTGTCCTCCTTTTGCTGTAATGGCCTTCTCCATGGATAGGTTTGGTGTTCACACACCCCGGGGTATAGGATAGTTGTCTTGTGTGTTATTTCCCTGTATTTTGGATGAGGATAGCTTTTATTTCCGACCTTTGTAGTACTCTGTTTCTCTGTTTCTTTTTATAATATTATGCACCCTTTCTACGAAAAAAAATATACTTTTGTCTTTTTTTCCTTACAATTATAGTATGAGCATACATTCTCTTATTTTACAAATCAGGCATTTGTTGTCTTTGTTCCGTGCTTGGAGGATTCAACACCATTGGAGAGAAGCCAATCGCTGCGCCAACTTCCTCGCTAATCTCGCCTGTGATCCTAGTCATGGCATCGAGATGATTTGCCACTGTATTTCGCCGCCTGCGTTACTGCCTCTGTTAACAAGTGACGCTCGTGGGGATGGGGTTCAGAGAATTGTTCGTGTTTAGGTTTTCTTTGAGGGCTGACTTCGTGTTGGCCTGCGTTTTTTCTTTGGCTTGTGTCGTTTTGGCATAAGCCCTTTGCTTATAAAATAAATATATATATATATATATATATAAATTTTTATTTTTATTTTTGAAAATATAAGAAAAATCATAACTAATATAGGATGAAATCAGATTTTCAAATTTCACAATGACTCAACCAAGCCAGGGTGTAAATGTATAAATTAAGTATATATATATATATATATTCGCAGACTATATTATTTTGAGCTTCATCNATTAATTTTATCTTTAAAGTTTTACATTTTGGTCGATTTTATTATTTGTCTAACATTTTTTTATAATAAGATATGGATAAACTTCATCATGATTTTTAATTTGAATTAAAATTTATTTTTTTTACAATTTTTACATCACATGTCACATAAAATTTATTGTTAATATTTTTTATAGTTTTCATTTTAGTCCCTAGATAATATATATATCTAGTGACCTATTTGTAATTTTCTGAAAATATTGGGGGTCAATATGTAATTTTTGAAAATTTGTTATGGTTAAAATTAGAAAATAGCTCTAAAAGGGTACCAAAGTGTTAACGGAAAATACCACAGGATACCAAAGTGTCACTTTTTAATCTACAGAGTACCGAAGTAAAATATGACCAAACCACCGGATACTAAAATGTAATTTACCCAAAAATATATATATTGTTTCTTGTTTTTGTTTTGGCCAAAAGAGCACGTACTTGTTAAATCAACTAACTGTCTAAAACTCTAACTGGACAAGACGACAAGCACTGTATAGTCACAAGTCACAACTTATATTCACAATATTTTTTTATAAGAAACATCCATCACTAGAAAAATCAAAGGCAAGAGACTTGCTCCCAACCCGTTTGGGTGGCCACAGGTGGAGCCAGGAAATCAAAGGCAAGAGATTTTCTTTGAAAAAAGTATCCTTTTCATTCTCAATGCAACCTTTACAAAAATTATCTATTCATTTTTTTTTTATGTTTAATTTTGTCTTCAATGTTCACATTTTAGTCAATTTTATCCTTTTTTTTTGCCTAATAGTCAATTTTATCCTTTACTCTTATTTTAGTTAAATATCAACGACAGATTCCACGTAACTGATGACATGAAATGTAAAATTGACAGAAAAAAATATTAGTTCGTCAAACTCAAACCAGTGCAGCAAATTAATAAGTATTTGAGTAAAGATATATTAGTAATTAGATAGTTATTATCCGAATGATATTGGAGTTATATTAATAATTTTATTAAAATGAAAAATATTAGTGCGTCAAACTCAAACCAGTGCAGCAAATTAAAACCAAATAGAAGGTAGGATCGATTACACCAAACATAACGTTAACATCAAAAACCAAAGTTGGACAGTATGAGGTTATGAGAAGCAGTTGACATGCACGGACACCTACCTGAAAGATTATATAATATTGTATGTTTGTGGTTGTAAGGCGACCAATGTTTCAAACGAGATAAGGGATGAACTCCAAGTTAGCGCTTTATTACCATTAATTAATATATAATGTGTT
Source organism: Chamaecrista fasciculata (assembly GCA_003254925.1). Lineage (NCBI taxonomy): Eukaryota > Viridiplantae > Streptophyta > Magnoliopsida > Fabales > Fabaceae > Chamaecrista > Chamaecrista fasciculata. The sequence continues at coordinate 53,570 of QANZ01018381.1, forward strand.
GGAATGAAGATTAATTAGTTGGGTGTCTATTCTGCGCGCAGTTTATCCTCAGACACATTCACATGCATGGATCAAGCCAAATAAACTCGATCACAAATTAATTAATTAATGCATTAATTGGTGATTTGTCCTTTTCACAATGAAGCCCAATTGGTCAAATCTCCACCACTCACTCATCCAGGCCATCTCATGATATTTTGATTATTGCAAGTTACTCACTTCACCACTAGTAAACATGCATGGTACACCTATAGTGACTCCCTCTGATTGCTTTCACTGATACACAACATCGAAAATCCATGGCTGCTCTATGTGTTTACCTTGCTAATACATTCATCTCTCTTGGTACAATTATCTTTTATATATTCATATTCATAGGTCTGGCTTACTGTGCATCCAGACTTTTCTCTCATTTACCCATACTATTTAAAGGAAATTTATTATTTGGTCTCTCATTTTTGTCTCATTTATTATTGAAATACACTAGTTGGTTTTTAAATAATTACAAAAGTCAACTAGTTAGTCCTTATAACTTATCTTCAATACTTTTACATTGATGACCTAATCGTTAAGTGTATATATGACATGTTAAATAATATCACATATTAATGCTATATATGCAATTATTTGGTCCATCTTCCTCTAAATTTTACTTTCTCTTCTAGGGTTTGGTTTGATTTATTTCTTAGGTTTGTTGGTTATGTTCCGTTTGGTTTTGGTGATTAAAATGTCATAATGACATTTAATGACATTATGTCAACACTTAATATTCATGTCATCAAGTCTCCTAGAAAATAATAACTGGAGGATTAAATAATTGACAATTATGATAAATGAGGAATTGAGTAGTGTCTATTTCAAAATCGTAACTCAGTAAAAAATTGGGGACTAAATATTAGGTTTCCTTCAGGCCAAAAAAAAAATAGTAGGTTTCCTCTAGAATTTATCTAATACGAGAAAAGAATGTGGAGTGAAGAAATATCAAAACAAGTATATGAAAATCGTTCAGGCCAAAAAGAAATAGTATTTGAAATTCGTGCAATTTTTTTTTTCGTAAAAGAAGGTTCATTAATAAATCCGCCAAGAAGAAGAGTACATAGAGGAGTACATAAAGGTTAAGTCAAGCAACAAACAACAAAGTAACGACAATCATAAGATGAGGCATAGTCATCCAAAACCACAGGGGAAAGAAATTCCCACTCTATCAGCAAAATGTTTGGCTGAAGCAAAAGCAGGGCATCGATCAAAAACAGTGAGATTGCATCTGGTCTTCATAGCTAGCTGGGCCAGAATGTCTGCCACTTGATTGCCCTCGCGCAGAACATGAGAGAGTCTGCAGCTACTAAAATGGATAAGTGAGGACCTGCAAACATCAAGTAAAGGGGCGAGAGGATGGTGAGGGGGCACAACATTGTTATTGATCAAATTGACAAGAGTTAAGCAGTCAGACTCTATCCAAATATTTTCAAACCCCTGTGATATAGCAAGGTCAATGCCCAAATGCATAGCCCAAATTTCGGCGAGGATACTACTACCAGCCCCGATGAACTTATTGAACCCAATGATCCAATTCCCAGCCGAATCCCTAATGACACCACCCACAGCTATGTTTTTGGACAAAGGATCGCAGGCGCCATCAATGTTTAATTTAAACCAGCCCTCGTCAGGGGGTATCCAGGAGATCACGGAGCAGACCGGATCTTTGTGATTGGGTTTCCGAGGATTGCCTAAGAAAAAGAACTCAGCAGCTTGTTTAGAAGCCTTAGCCGTCACTGCTTGGGGGTAGAAGGGTTCAAGATGGAAGATTTTGTTGTTTCTTGCAAGCCATATGTTCCACAAACAGTATAAGAAGCAAGTACCAAACGGAACATTGTAAGTTGAAGGTGTTTAGGCGCCGACGCACATCTTGAGCCAGTCTGTAAAGGGATGGTTATAGTCATGGAGGATATCCGGAGCATTGCAGTACTGCCAGATGGACCGAGAGGAAGGACAATCCTTGAAGAGGTGTTCCGCGGACTCATCACTTTGGCCACAAAGGACGCAGTACGGAAGGATTGGGATGCCCCTCTTATAGAGGGTTAAGTTTGTTGGGAGGGAGTCTCTACACACCAGCCAAAAGAAGAACTTATATCTAGAGTGACATTGAATCTTCCAAACCCAATCGAGATTTAAGGGAGAACCATGGGTAGGAGCAGTTAGCATAAGATAAGCTGATTTAATTGTGAACTCCCCATCCGCCATGGGACCCCACGCTTGGGTATCCGCATTATTTGAGAGGTAGTTTCTGGGAGTACTGATCATAAAGTTGCAGAGCTCCCTTGGGAGCACAAAGGAAAAACTTTCCCATTTCCACTGTCCGACATCATTGAGGACTTGAGCCACTTTAAGGCTGTTTTCATCCAAGAGCAGAGAACCCGTGATGAGGCTTCTTAACGGACCCTTACCAAGCCAATTATGGTACCACAAGGAAGTCTGCCTACCAGAATGTATATTGTATTTGACTCCCCTGTCAAAAACGGCTTTACCTCGTATGAGACCTTTGGAGCATGGTTGTTAAACTCGCGAGTTAACTCGTTAACTCGTCCGAGTTCACGTTCCTACCTAAGAAAAACCAGTTGACTCGTTAACAAACTCGATTCTTAACAAACTCGGTCTAAACTCTCTCTAACTCGCTGAACTCGATTGAACTCGCGAGTCAATGAGCGAGTTGGCGAGTTTGCAACTTTCATATTTTTAAATGAAATGTGAAGAAAACAAAATGCTCAAGATGAAAATGAAGCAGTAGAAGAAGAAAATGATGAAGAAGATGAAGAAAACTAAGAATAGGAGGGACGAGAAGAAGGAAGCTAAGGGTGTAGATGACAGAGATGAAATAGGAAATATGCATTTTTTTAGAAAATGAAAAAGTATTTATCGAGCCAAACAAAGAGAAGAATAGCAGTGCATGTCTGGCTGCATTGATGTGGCATTGTTGGGGAGTGTAATATTTGATTACACCATTAATAAATATTTTTTTTTGGTAAACCCATTAATAAATATTTTACTAGAAGAAGATATTTTACATTCTGACCATTATTATTTTTATTAACACTTTTAAATTGCTAACACCGTCTTCTCAAAATATTTTAATTTATTAACGTCCAACAACTTATTAATGTCGGGTTACTTTTTCAAGATATCTATATTTTAATTAATATGGTTTTGAAAAATAAGTATCTTTCAATGAATTTAACCTTCACAAATATGTGTATATAGATACTAATAAAATAGTTTTAACTTTTATTATTATTTTTTTAGCCAAATTTTAACTTTTGCTACTATTATTACATTTAGTTAACTATTTTTTTATATTTATCCTAATTCTATATTTTATTTTACTTTAAAAAATTAATTAAAATCTAGTTTTTGACATAACTTTTATAATTAAATGATAATATTTTAGTATTTGTTAATCATTTTTATTACATTAATTTATATTGCATTTTTTCTATAATATAAAATTAAAATATATATATTTAACATATATATGTAAACTCTTACGAGTTTACGATTCGAGTTTACGTTTCGAGTTTACCCTCTGCTCACGAGTTTGCTTAAACTCTCGAGTTTGACAACCTTGGGTATAAGTATGATATTATAATAGTATGATATTATAAATTACTAAGGTTCTTTCCCGTTTTTCCCATTTAAAAAATTCATCTCTTCATTCTTAGATTTTATATGATTAGTCAAATCTCAAATCTCTAAATTACTAAGGTATAAGTATGATATTATAATATTTGGGCAAAAGTATCATTTCGTCCACCTGCTAGCTGTCAATTTTGTCCCGATCTTTTTTTGCTGTCAATTTCGTCCCCAAACTTTACACATGCTGTCAATTTCGTCCCCAATCTTTTTTTGTTGTCAATTTCATCCCTAATCTTTCACATTTTGGTCAATTTTATCATTTACTCTTACTTCAGCCAAATATTGACGACAAAATCTATGTGGCTAACGATATATAATGTAAAATTGACAGAAAAAGAGACTCAAATCATAACTTAGATTCAAAAACAAAATGCAGCCTGTCGTTAATTTATTAAAAAAAAGTTAGTCAAAGGACAAAATTGACGAAAATGTGAAAGATCAAAGACAAAATTGACAGTTGATGTAAAGTTTAGGGACGAAATTGACAGAAAAAAAAGATTGGGGATGAAATTGACAGTTGTTGTAAAGTTTGGGGACGAAATTGACAGCAAAAAAAGATTGGGGACGTAATTGACAGTTGGTGTAAAGTTTGAGGACGAAATTAATACTTTTGCCTAATATTTGTTACATAATAAGATGTGATGTTTATTTTTATTTGGGTAAATGACGAGTTTTAATTAATTGATGCTATTTTACAGACATGTATAGAGTGTGGATCAAGAATACCCCAACTGTCCTATATGCTTTAAACAGATCACTAGCGGCGATTCCCTTGGTGATTGTGGGGACTTGGATTCTCTCAGTTTGGACTGCATGAAGTTTCATCTACATGTTATATTTTTATATGTGCTTCTTCATTAAATATACTCAAGATTTTTATTTTCATTAGAGACTTAGGGTCAGTTCGTTTCCGTTTTTTTTAGAATTTGTTTTGATTATAATCATGTTATGATTATAATCAAATTTGTTTATTTTTGTAGTGGTGTTTGGATGATTGTTGATTATTTGTGTGAAATTATTAAAATGGGTATGTAATGATTGTGGTAGGTGGATAAAAAGTAAGGAAATTGATAAATTGTATAGGGGTATAAATGGAAGAAAAAGTTAGAAAAAGTAAGGTGTGATTTGATTATAATAAAAGTGTGTTTGGATGTGATTGTTGTTGTGAAAAAAAACAAAAATGTTACTGTTTGCCTTGAAAAACGTGAAATCTTGATTATTTTTGTGAGTGGGTTGGAGGATGTTTTTCCGAATCGGTGCACCGTTTCATTTTTTGCCTACGAAACGGTGCACCAACGAGGATTAAATTGTCTTTCAGCACCCAAATTCGGTGCACCGAATAAGCAAATCGGTGCACCGATTCGCATTAGATGAGAGAGAAAAATTTAACGCACGCGGACCCGAATTTTTTTTCCAATTTGGCATAAATCTATCTCTCTCCTCTCTCTCTCTCTCGATTCATCCTCCTCCTCTCTCTCTCGATTCATCCTCTCTCTCTCGATTCATCTCTCTCTCTCTTTTGATGAATAAGTTTGGATTAATCCATGTTTTCGAACGAAGATAACAACAGAGTGTTCCCTGTTTTGGTCATTCTTTACCCTTAGATCCTTCCAGTGGAGAAACTGATGCCATCATATTGGGAGAAAAGAAAAGCAAACAACAATCTCAATCAGATATGAGCAAATCAATTGGCAAGATTATTGAGATCATTGAAAGGATCAGCACTCCTGCAGTAGAACATGATAATTCTGATCCTATGTGCAGAAGAGATGGAAATGCCATTTCATACAAGAATCTAGTATGAATCACTGCTTTTCGATTGGATTATGAATCACTGCTTTTCGATTCAGGATGTTTCTAGTATGAAGGATGCCAATAAAAAACAATTTGATTGGGAGGATTCACGAAGTGAGAGTGAAGCAGAGATTGGGATGATGAGTAGTGTTGCAGATATGGGGAAAATTTACATTTTAGCCCAAAATAACATTTGGGCAAAATAACATTTTAGCCCAAACACAAAAATGGATATTTACAAACTGACCCAATTTTAAAGTAAATGACTATTTTGCCCTTTGTGATTGGGGATTGAATGTATTAGAGTATAGGTAATTATAGGTTTATGTATAGGGGTATAAGTGTAATTGAATGTGTTTGATTATTTAAAAATCATGATTATAATTGAATCAGGAAAAAAACGTAAACGAACATGTTTATTATGATTATAATCAAAACAGATTATAATCAAAACGGAAACGAACTGGGCCTTATTGTGAGCTGTTAAATTTAACTGCAAGGCCAAAAACTTCATTTCTAGCTTAAATAATTAGGTTAAATATCGTATGTGTTTATAAAGATTTCATAACCCATGAGATTCGATTGATTTGGTCACATCACGTTCATGATAATTGTATAATTTGAATTTGATTTTTGGTCATATCTCATTTAGCTGGTTATCTACCCTGACCATACACTGAAGCGTCATCTCCCATGATTGATATATGTCGAAGTCTTACATGAGAGAATAGCTTCTCCTTGACTCTTAGTTTTATTTTGCATTTCAATTGATGAGAATACGAATAGGAATTCAATCATTTCAACGCTAAGCCAGTCTCCATTACATTTTTAGCTAAACAAAGATCATAGTCATGGCCCTTGTATATTCCAAATTTTACAACCTCATCAATGCCTCAATGGTATAGTTAACAAACTATGAGGCACAAGTGCTGAACCAAATAGCTTAGTGTCAAATTCAGATACCGCCTTACAAGTCAAATTCAGATAATGCCTCAATGGTCCTTTATGTTTCAAATTGTTCAAACTGATCTTAAATGTTGGCAAAATTTTCCATTTTGGTCCCAAACTAATGAAAATATACTTAGCAATTTCCTAACTCTAAAATACCATTCTAGATTTCTAATCATTTTAAGTTTGCAAGCATGCATGGAGGCCAGCTTCTTTGTCATTACCCTCTTCTACTTCAAATGGTAGTATAAGGATATTAACAAAAACATCAAAATCTGTTAATGGATTTAGTAGAATGTAGTTCTGTGATATTCCACCATTATAAGAGAAGCTTTATTAAGTTGTGAACAACAAAACTCAATGGTACACTCATTGCTAACATACACGGATACCTTATATTCCAGAACAACGATATCAAGTAAAGGAACTTTAAAACTGACATAATGCACATTAGACTAAGTGCAATTTCGGCATTCAAACTTCTTGAGGAGTGGGAAGTTGAGAATCAGCTTTTTCAAATCACCAGAGGAATCATTGACGAATCTAATTCAGATAAATTAATAAGGGTTTGAGGTTTGGAAGTACTAGCCCAATTTTGTTATTATGTAAACTGGAACATGTTCAATCTGTGCTAAATGATGCCATTGCAAACAATTATACTAATGAAATAGCTCAACTATATAAGTGGTTGGTTCTGATTATATGATGATTATATTATATTTACCACTCACTAAATAGCATCCAGAAATTAATCATGAATTTCCATTTAGCCCTTTTTATATAAGTTAAAATTAGAGATGTTAAAACAGGCCAAACCGAATTAGGGAAATCTCCACTCATCATTAGCAATTTTGGCCCACGTGAGTTGACTCACCTAACTCGTGAGTCATGGTGAGCCAACTCAGAGAGTTAGTGGATTTACTCTCCAATCCACTAATTTTTTGCTAAAAAAAATTGTATCTAAAATGAAATTGTAATTAAAAGAAAATTCAAATGAAACTGAAATTCAAATGCCTAATATCAAATTCTCAATTCTCAATCACTTCATCATTCATTTGAGTGTGTTGCAACATCAGGCATGGCATCCTCTCATATTCATCTCTGTTTCTCATTGTCATCTTCGTCTCTATCAGTGTCTATTTCATCTCTATCTTTGTCTCATCACAACTCTCAACCTCCTTCTCGTCTCATGTTGATTCTTCTTCGTATCAATCTTGCATGACCTTGTATTGTCTCCATCTTGTTGAGCCTTGTCTTAGTTCAACCTTTGAGGTTCATAATCACCATCGATCCATCAATTTGTGGTTTCTTCAGTTCATCACCATTGGCTAATTTCTACCTAGCACCTTCATTTTTAGTCAAAAACATTTTTGCCAAAAGAAGGTGGATTTGGTGAGCCAACTCGACTCACTAAATTGGTGAGTTGGGTTGAAAGATTTCTGGCTCACCAAAGAGTATAGCTTGAGTGAGCCAGTTCGGGTGAGTCACAATGCTGAGTTGGGTCACTTTGACAACTCTAGTTAAAATGTACTAAAGCCCTTGACTTTGAAGCCAGGTATAGGAAATACCTTTAATTTCATATTTTGACGCACAAAGAAAAAAAACAAATTTTTCGTGGTTGCTTTCCGTGGTAATTGAAAATGTCACCATCCAATATATAGCTTTAAGTGACGACATTACATGTAGCCACAAAACTCAAAGTATTTGTGGCAGCATAAAGTGTTCCCACCAAATATATTAATATCAGTGGCGACATTTGCATTATAATATCAATGACAACATTTTCATGTCGTCACAAGATATCAAAACCAATATCTCATTTATTTTTTTATGCGTTTGATGACGATAATAAATTGTCACCACCAAAAGCTTTGGGTAGTGACAACCGTTGACACTTAATTTGGATATAAATGGTGATATATTTGTTGCCACAAAAAGCATGCTTATGTAGCGATGTATGTCGTCATCAAATATGGGTAAAAGTGGCGACGCCTATGTCGACACATATAGGGTACACAAATATTCATGTAACGTTTGGAATGAATTAAGATTGAAGAGTACTTAAAATTTTTATATTAAAAAATAATTTAGACTAAAAAACTTGATAAAATTATTATTATTTAAAAATAAAAAAAATAAACTAATTGTAAAACAAACCCTAGAATAAGAAACCACTCATTGAGATGGGATGTTTTTTTTTTATTAATTAAAGTCCAGTTCGTTTGCGCTTTGATTATAATCATAATAAACATGTTCGTTTGCGTTTTTTTCTGATCAAATTATAATCATGATTTTTTTATAATCAAAGACACTCAATTACACTTATACCCCTATATATACCTATAATTACCTATATTCTCATTCATTCAATCACCCATCACAAGGGTAAAATGGTCATTTAACTAAATATTGGGCCAACTTGTAAATACATATTCTTCTCTTGGGCTAAAATGTTATTTTTCCCAAAAAGTTTAGGGTTCAAATTGAAATTTTGACCTTCTCCTCTCTCTCGTCTCTCTCTCTACAGTATAGTTAATCTAAAATTCAAGACGTTCAGTATCAGAGTTTCAAGTCTATGCCCGTAGGTGAGGCCATTAATGGGAGAGAAGACAAAAACAGATTGAATCAATGTTGCGTACTCTGTTTAAAAGCATTGAAGATACACCTAGACTTTCCCAATTCAATTCCACCGTTTTGGAGAGAATCGCACAAAACCGTAACGTTTCCGTGGAGAAGAATTAGCACTCGAAGAAGAGACTTCGAAGATGTCGAATCAATCTCTAGTTTCCATATTCGACCTTCAGTTTAGGGTCCAAACTGAAATTTTGAACAATGAATTTCTAAATGCATTTGAAATTTGGGTTCTCAAATTGATTTCTTAAAGAGGAAATAATGCATTTGAAATCAGGAATAATGAATAATGATGCATTTCCAATAATGACGCATCATTTATTTGATTCATGTCTAAATGCATTTGAAATTTGATAGTAGTAGCTTCATTTTTTCGCCTGTAAATTGAAAGAGAAGGACGAGAGGCAGAACGAAGTGAAAATTGAGAGTGAGAGAGAGAAGGACGAGAGGCGAGAGAGAGGAGAGAGAGAAGAAAAGCAAATTATGTAAATTGAATGATTATTTCGGATCCGAATTTTTTTTCTTTTCTCTCTCATCTTATGTCAAATGGTGAACCGAACGATGGACCAAATGTATGAAGGGATATACATTTTGGTCCTTTTGGTTCACCATATTGCATAGGCAAAATTTCGTTCGGTCCACCAAACAAAATAATCATCTCCAGAGTTGCATATGATTATAATCATATTTTCATGCTTTCCCAAGCAAACAGTGACAATTTGATTTTTATTTAAGCAACAATCACATCCAAACACGATTTGATTATAATCAAATCACATCTTACTTTTTTCTACTTTTTCCAACTTTTTCTTCCATTTCTACCCCTATACAATTTATCAATTTCCTTACCCTTTCCTCTACCAACCACAATCACTACATACCCATTTCAATAATTTCACACCAAATAATCAACATTCATCCAAACACCAATACACAAATAATCAACTTTGATTATAATTATACTCTGATTATAATCAGAACAAATTTTATTATAAGCGCAAACGAACTGACCCATGGACATGAATGGGGTGATTGTTTTACATGGGGTCTTGTTTTTATGTATTATGGACGTGGTGTTACACTTTTGGTCCTATATCTTTGGGTCAGGTACTAAATTTGGTCTCATATCTTTTGGCCTCATATCTTTGCAAAAAGTTGTAAATTTGGTCTCGTGTTACACTTTTGGTCCTATATCTTTGGGTCAGGTTGCATAATTGGTCTCATATCTATTGGCCAGGTAGTAGAACCGGTCCCACATCTTTGGGTCAAGTGAGACTGACGGTGAAACCTTTTACAAAACTATAGGACCAATTTTGTAACCTGGCCAAAAGATATGAGACCAAATCTGTAACTTTTTGCAAAGATGTGAGAAAAGTGCAACAAAAAAATTATATGACCAAATTGAGACCTGAGTAAAAGTGATAAGACCAAAAGAGCAATTTAACCTATTTTTTAGTTTTATTGGACTGAATTTTTATCGGCCAAATTAATGCCGCGCGGGTATTCAAATAATTTGCGCTAAATCCCTAAAAACTTCTTTGACACACCAAAATCCTTCATCTTTGGCTTCTTCGTTTCGTTCCTTCGCACTCTTTCATCTTCGTCTCCCCCACTTACACGTTTGATTCCTCTCACTCTTTCATCTTCGTCTCGCCACTCTCAGGAGCAAGGTCAGAGTATATCATCTTCTTCTCACACTCTTTCCCTTATCATATTCTCCTCTCACACTCACGCATTTTGTATGCCTCAGATTCGAGATTCTTCATTTTTCATAGGTCCTAGGGTTCGGGTTTTAAAGCATCGAGGTGAGAACGAAGCAGATGATGGAAGAGAACATTGCGTAACGACTATGAGGTGGATAGTCGGTGGCCGAAAGTGAAAGACATAGTCGTGGTTCCAACTTCCTTCCATTTCTACTCTCAGTACTGTGTACTCTTCTTCTGCTTCCATTAACGCTTGCTTCCTATCCAAAGTGCGAAATATCAAATCCCTAAGGTAATGCAGAGAACCCTTGAAAGGAAATTTTAACTTTACTTCTGAATTTTAGAGGATTGTACTTTTTGGGGAAAACGAAATTCATAAAGGAATTTGGCTACTATATATGTGAGGTCAAATTTTAGTGTGCTTGACAGCCTAGTTGTTTAATTTCTATCAGGGCTGAGAAAATGTAAGTTTGTATTCAAGTTTTTGTGTATTTGGCTCGCTCAGCTTGTTTGTGCTTTGTGGTGCTTAGTTTCCTTTCATGAACATTGTTCTCTTTTTATCAGAGTTTCAAGGAAAAACTATTCTGCTGAAGGTATTTACTGTCAAGTTATTCTATGTTGAATGAGTTTGTGGGTGTTTCCTTGTGTGGAACTGAATGGATAAATAATGCCTCTTATTTTAAGGCACATCAATCATTCATTCTTCTCGAATGGAAGGCAGTGAAGGTGAGGCCGTTTTCGATTCGCTTAACCTGAATCCACAACTCTTCGTCAACGATGTTCTCAACATGGTTGACGATCTTGTGGATGATGCTTTCGATTTTATCTACCAGTAAGTCTCCTTCCTTCACTCGGTGGTTCTGGAACATCAATTTCTTTTTTTATTTTCTCGAAAAAACATAGTTGTGAAAACTCTGTCACTCTCTCGCATGGTGTTCTGCAGAGAAGCATCGACAGAGCTTAAAACTGAAGGTACAGAAAGATCCAACGATCTGAGGCAGGTTAGTCCTTGCATACATTATTTTTTTTTAGTGACTATTTTTTTTATACTTTTTCATTGGTGACTCTTGTGTCCGATTGATTTGTTACAGGGTGTTCAATCCATCCACAATGTGATTAAGTCAGATTTAGACAAGAGACTGGCTGTTTGGGAGAAATACTGCCTTCGTCACTGTTTTTCTGTTCCCCAAGGTTTTGTTATGCCAAAGAGAGTAGGTTTTCTTATCTGAGGTGCCGATACTTATTGCTATATAAGCTACTACTTAATATAACTGATTGGATAAGAAATGAACATAGGAAGTGAGATCATTTATGTTTATGGAGTTGCTAAAATACCTTATATAGTTATTGCAAAAGAACAGGAAAAGATTAAGAACATTACTCTGACAGAACACTTGGAATGGCAGATTATTGCCAAGAGGTCTGAATGCCTCTTGCTGGTAGAGGCAAGGGCTTTCATCCAGTGGCTCACTTGGCGCCATTTAGGTGAATGCAAGTTACTTGCCTCGGTGACATTGCATACACTAGGTTTATTTTACATATATTTACAGTCAACTCATAAGTGATAGGGTGAGATGGTCATTCACTTTAGTTTTTGACTTGATGCCAGTGATTGTTTCATATGATTATTTTGTTTGAATAGTAAATGTATATGTAATATCTTATCGCAATAACTCGTATTTATATAGTTTCTACTTATATAGCATACCTTTAGCCTTTGTGCTATTTAAGCGTCTTGCTTCACTTGGGTGAGGGCTTCAGTATTGCCTCTTGCCTCAAGGCACTAGGGAGGTTCAATGCCCCCCATTTGACTATGAAATATGGACTTTGAAAGACCATGCTGACTTTGTTATTTATTATTGGATTGTTGATTCAATCTACTGAAACATGATTTTTAAAGCATCTACAATATGCAGATAATAAGTTTATACAAGAGGCATTTACTATGTTGGGCATCAGTTGCAATACCACGCACTCTAATGCTGGTTTTGTTTTTGTGTAGCGTGACATGTATGACAGTTACAAATGTTACAAATGAATAACCAAAAAAAATGTGTACAAAAGAGGCATGACAATGACAAGAAATAGAAAGTATAATGGCAGAAGAAACTCTTTTAGTATTTTTGGTGATGTCATTGAACAACAGTTATTATTTGATAAATTATTGTGTATCTTTTTTTTTCTGGTGAGTAATTATTGTGTAATTACTAATTTAGAAATATTACTTCTCTATTTTAGATATTTTAATTACTTTAGTTTTCAAATGCACTTCCAGGACGAATCAACTGAGGATGTCTCCTTATGTAGAGATGCACTTTTCGATCCAGAGGCAGAAGCACAATTAGATTCCTTGAGAAAAAAACTAACTGAGGTAAAAATAAACACAGTTATGCATATTATGTAATTCTTTCTTTTGCACAACATTTCTTTTGTCTATCAACTTGACTTATCTCAATGCTATGATTTCAGGTCCAGAAGGAGTCTGAAATGTTGAATCTTGAACTTCAAGCATCACAAAGGCAGTCTACTTTTAACACAGAGTTAATCAATGAGGCACTGCAATCATATGAGCAAACCAATGAGTTGTTTCAGGGTAAGCTTCTCCTGATGTTTGTTTTCATGTGTCAACCTTTAGCAAGTGTGGAGCTGTGGTACAGCAAACTATCTCTGTTGAAACAGTAGGCTTTTCTTTTTAATCAGATAATACTCCATTTTGAACCTGATGTGTCTACAACTAATATAACTGCATATTGCCTCTTTGGTGCAGTTTTGACAATCTGCAGAAAACAGTGTAATCTTAACTCTTTAAGATACAGTGGGTTGACAGTTGAGTCCATATTTTAGTTGATAGATTTGGAAATCCATTTTCTTGGTAAATCTCTATGATGGGGCTGATTTTTCACCCCTTGAGTTATATAGTCAGTCCGAAACTCAATGTGATATTTTTATCTTATCGACCTTGGAAATAATGCGTGCTCAGAGTAGTGCCTTAACTGTTTCATTATACTTACAACTTATTCCTCTTTTTAGGGCTTTTAGATGTAACACATTTTCTAGGAAAGTAGGTGGGAATAAATTTGATATTTTATGGTCAAAATTCTTATTCAAGTCCTACGTTTGATTGATAGGAGCTCAGGTGGTAAAATGAAAGGATAGCAAATAAACCACAAGTGCTAGGATCTTGAACACTTGGAGAACTAATTAATTCACTGCTTAGTTCTTTGATGATTTGTAAAATAACAGTTATAATGCTCAGTATAACCAGAAGATGTGGGAAGTAAGGAAACGTGCTAATGCATGCTAAACAAACTAACAAATCAAACTAAGTCATGGTAAAAGTAGCACAGTAATGTGCGAAATGCAATATGGTAGTGGATGCTAGAATAAAGGAAAATGGAACAGCTGCTTGACACTTGGCCTAATAAAAATGATCTTGAGATAAGTCTAACCACTGAAGGAGTGAGATGCTGGGCTGCTCCTTGCTTAACTATGGGCCCTTCTTCTTTGCTTAGGTCTGTAAAGGTTTGGGCTTGGGCTGGATTATAGGAAAGATGCTAGTATAACTGAATAACTGATAATATATGTTCAAGGTTTTCAATGGACTGATTTTTAATTGTATTGTTCTTATTGTTCTTTCGTTTAGAGCTTGAGACAACTGCCTCAGAACTTCGAACAAAGATGGTAAACGTGAAGACTAGCATGACTGAACAGACTGAACAAATGAAAGCTAAGGCAATTTATGACACAAAAAAAGATCTATCTGTGACAGATTATTCCAAGGGTAACCAGAACTTAATTCTATGCTCTTAAACTTTTCTTAGCTTAAGCAGATCATTCTGATATAACGTTACATTCTTGTTTAGCAGGCCTGGCAAATGCAAAGTTCGAAGACCTTCAAGAATTTTCAATTTTTTTGAAGAATATGTGAACTTTCTGATGTTTTGTTGTGCAAGTCTTATATAACCATTTAATTGTGTTTTTACTGTCAAAAGTGTGCATTCTGGTTTAGTTACGTTTTGGGCAGATCGTCAAGCCTCTCCCCTTGTATTTTTTCTATCTTTCAATGTCTATAAGGTGCACTCTGATTTAGCAACATTTTGGGCATGCATTCCTTATGCTTACTCTTGTGATTTTGTTGTCAAATTAGTGCATTTTGACTGGATGGTGATTTAGACATGTATACAAGTCACTTTTCATGCTTCCTTCATGTTGCTAAAGGGACCCTAATCATAGAGGACTCAGACCATAACATCAAAGTTTTCAGAGTCAGACTCCTAACAAGAGAGTTATCTTGCCTAATTAAGATGACTATTTTGTCAAATTTGGTAAAGCACCATCTCATAATGTGACCCTGCAATATATATACTACAATACAACTTGAGAAGAGGATACTTTAAACACACTCAGAAACTCAGAACTGCCTTGAGGGAAGTAAAATATAAATAAATAAAAGGCCTCAGCAGTCAGCATCAGTGAGTCAACTGCAATTTTCAACTGTTGGGACTTGAGGATGTAATAATATGAGACCAGAAGACAAGTACAGATATTATGGATTTGACTTCATACTTAAACGAAAAAAAAAAAAAGTAGATACACACTCAGACATAATTGAGTAGTCAAAAGTACCTATTGATGTCTCAAAAGCAAGATATAAATCATTAAATCTACAAGAATTGAATGCAACCACTGGATAGATACTAGTATATAGATTAGTTTTATTTTTTTTGGAACTAATAGTATATAAATTAGTTTGAAATGAAGCTAAGTAGTAATGTACAAATATACCAGTATCAATCACAGGCCTATCTCACTTCTAAATTCTTAACGAGACCATAGTAAGAATAAAGAAAAAGATCTTGTAATATAAAGTCCTTGAAACCTCAAAACAAGAGAGAAAAATATGGTGACCAAAAAGAATTGTAAGCCGCAAGTAATGAATAGAAAAAGATTGAAACATGTTGACATCTAACTATGATGTGCTAATGATCTGGCCTATACTCTCATCAACGTGACATAGATCACAATAATAGGTGTGGAAACTAATATTGAAATCCAAAAGAAACTACACTGGGATAAAATAGGGCAAAGTTTTACTTGGAACAAAAAGAACTTGACAGACTTGAGCAGAATTAAAAAGATACTTAACCTGAAAGTGATACGAGATTAAATATGTAACATGAGCAAAAAAATATAAGACTGAAAGTACAATAAAAAAAATTATGGGATCAAATTAAGACCTGAACAAAAATTATGTGACCAAAAATATACTGACAAAAAAAACGAAAAAAAATAACTACAGTTTTTCACCTTACAACTTTAGTGTCCATAAGGGTCAAATTAGCTTGGCTAAATATATGAGGGAGAATGTTGAACACTTGGAAAAGGATAATTTTAAGACAAATGACATGTTTGACATTTGGAAATTTAGCCAAGAACTCATTTTTATTGACAAAGTACAACAAATTTTGCTCAGTTTTGTTTTAAATTGGAATTCGTAGAGATACCAGATTATGTTTCTCAATTTTGCTCATGAATTCTTCTTGGTCAGTTATATCTACGAATTCTAATTTAAACAAATCCTAATTTAAACAAGCATGTACCTACCAAAAACACATTTTAAAGACACATAGAAGATCAGCAAAGATACAGAGTTAAATTGCATACACAGTTCATGAAGTTGTCAAAGCAAGAAGAATTAATGAAATTGTAGAGCAAAATTGAGTTTAGGAAGTATATAATCTCTATGCAAAACTCCTTTGAAAAGATATTCGCTAACTTCGCTCCTAATCCATTTCGTACCCTTGTCATCTTCTTGACGTTGTCGTTGTATTCACAGCTTGCCAGCAATTGCTCGAATATCAATTCCGGTACATCCATCTCCCCCTCCTCCTCCCCTCACAAATCTGGAAGGGATATTATCACCGTTATTTTCTACACTGATCAAGCCCTGGCTCACATCTATATTATTCATGTTCTTATATATCTATATCAATATATATATGTATTTCATTCTTCTCATATATGTAGTTTAACTAAAATTCTCTACATTGCATATACCGAGTGGTAACCTTCCATCACACAATGCATAAATGGGAAGGGAAATACCAATGCACCAGCACATGTGTTTGTTAACATAATGCATCTTAAATAATTTATTGTAATTCTTTTGGGAAGTGGGAACCATTAAATTAAATTAGCTATTATATGTTTTTCAATTTGTAGCTTGTTTAATACAATTATTTTTTAGTTTCAAGACTTTTTTGATGTGGTTATGTTTTAAATTTAAGTTTTATGTAGTGTGACTTAAATATTTACCACTTATTATATGTGATGGATCTATGGTTATGTTTAAATTTTACTTTATATTTAAATTATTGTAAGACATTAATGTGTATTTGATGAATATGTATACTTGAAAATGTATTTTTTAAGTAAACCGGCTTAACCGGTTGAACCAGTGACCCAGCGGTTGAACCATTAAACCAATGACCCGAGCCCTTCGCCTGGTCAATTGCCGGTCCGATTTTTTACACTATGCACTAAAGTATATATACAACTTGGAGGAAGAGAGGTACCTGTCCATTTTTTTTCTTTATTGATTAAAATGATAAGAAAAAAATTAAATTAAATGACAAGTGGACATTTTATTGTTAACCAAGTGATCTACAAGGTTTTTTTTTTGCTAGATCTGCAAGGGTTTTTACAATTGGATATTTCATTCGGTAATGATTTTGGTTGTATTCATTGGGTGTTATTTCCAGAAATTGTCACAGTGAAAATAAATCTACTGTGTGAATTAATCAGACTTGTCCCTTACAAACTTCAATAAATTAAAATTTAAAATTAGTATTGAATTATTAAAAATAGTTTAAATCTCAAAAAAATTACTACAACTGCGACAAAAACCGGCAAGCTAGTTTGCAAATAATTGGTTTAGCAATTTTTTTTTTTAATTGTCATCAGACAAAACAATGAAGAAGATTAAAATTAAAAGATAAAAAAAACAGACATGTAAGGATGACGAATGTCTGTATTTGATTAATTTTCATCTTGCCTAGTTTTATTTTGATCTCCTATATTGTTGTATTATTGTATTATGAAAATAAATTATCTGAAAGAAAAGAAAAACCTTGTTGGCATGTTGTTTTATTTAATAATCAAATTACCCTGCATTAATATTTATTAATATATTGTCTTTTTATATTTTATTTATAATGTACTATTTCTTATATATATATATCGTATATAAAATTAAAAATATACACATTTAATTATTTTTATAATTCGGAACTAAAAATTCTTGAACGATAGTACTTTAGTCAAGTCAATAATCATTAGTCTAGTTTTGGTCCTGGCTGTTTAAGCCCTTGTACACCAAAAAAAAAAATCATTAGTCTAGTTTTTAAAATCTTAATAAATAATATTATTATTCAAAATTTATTCAAACATATATTAAAATCATTATAATTAGCATGAATACGTCTCAAATCAAAGATTCTTTTCATCCAAGACAACTTGAGATTTTGTGCAAGTTGGGTTAAATTTACAGATTCACAAATGTATCGGAACCACTCAATAGTAGTCAACACTCAAAAGGAAATGTTTGATGAGAAACTTTAGAGTAAATAATAATTTTTGAAATAAATATTATTATGATTTTATTGGCTTGTGATGTTTGACAATGATAAGAGCCTATGAAATTAAGGGGGTTATTCATGAATGATGACTTTGTTAACTTGGTCACTCTTATGTTTGTAATAATTCTATATGTTTACACTTGGGATTATAAGAACAATATATAGTCAACATCAGATCAATTTTGACTTTTGACTGTTAGTTTAAATAAATGTTTGTTCAACTTAACAGTGTCCAACAAATTGAGTGCTATTTCTTTTTTAGGAGAATGGTGTTAGCAAAAAATCCTAAATTAAAACCTAAACTTTAAGATTAATCATGCCAAATCATCAAGAATAAAAATAATAGATGCGGAAGCGTATCTGAATTCTCCATAGTAATCAAAGTCTTTGGATCTTTCGGGTTATTGGTCTTCCAAATTGTTGAGTAATAGTTTTCCTTAAGAAAGTCTCTCTTCTCTGATAATGGGGCTCAGTGAAGAAACCCTTGCTCCCAATTTGGAGACCATAACCCTATATATATTTGCACAAGACTCGTATTTCCAATTCAGCCCATCATAGAATTAGAAATTATACAAGAGTATCCACACATATTAGCCTATACTTTATTAACTTATTGGACCTATTATAAACTATATGGGCCACCATTAATTATGATAGCATTAGACACTCAATTTAATATCTTATTATATTTATATAAGTCCATAAACCTTACAATCTCCCACTTGGACTATATAAATATATATACATTATGCAGTAATTGAGTGTCACCGGTACCTAAAACCTTATGAGCTCAAAATTTGCTATCAAACCAAATTACCAAAGTATGTCTAAACAATCTCGTCCATTAACTGTGCCAATATAAGGACCAAAGCGATTTTCGTCACATTTATTGGGTAACTAAACCTTCATTGATCACATATATCAACACAATCAAACAACATAGATCAAGTATGGATGTGTGGCATGAAAATAATATGTAATATTGTCTGTTCATAATTATTTTCAAGTGGTCCAACTTAAAACTTTATGAGATCAAACTGAATTACATTCAAAGTGTCAACCGAAACCTTATTTCTGCAAAAAATAGACTGAATTTATCCTTAAACCGAAATGCCATAGAATTTGTCTATAACAAATGAACAACTTTTCAAACTCTCACTGAAACTGAATTTCCTTACATACCTTAACTCCCATAAGAGCAGTATGCTCACGAAAGACCATGGGAGGGAAAACCTTAAGCGGATCCGCAATCATGGAGTTTGTACCAAAATGTTCTATAGACACCTTACCACTTTGAACCCTTACTTTCACAACTAGGAACTTAATGTCAATGTGCTTTGACTTTGTAGAGTTCCTATAGTTGTTGGAATATAAAACTGCAGGTCTATTGTCACAAACTTAAGTGGTCTTTCAATTCCATTCCGAATTCGCAGCCCCATGACAAAATTTTGCAGCTATATTCCATAATCAATAAGGTCAGAATCTGAATACCTAATGATCTCAACCATTTCTGACCTCCTGTATATGAGCATATAACGTTTTGTTCTCTGTAAATACCGTAAGACTCATTTGGCTGCTTCCCAACGATCCAAACTTGGATCACTTAAATATTTGCCCAACATCAATATCTAGACATGTACAAGCTTATGCATACATAAGACTCCCTACTGCCGAAGCATAAGGGATTTTTTGCATTTCACTTTTCTTAAAATAATTCTAAGGGCCTCAATCAAGACTAAGCTTGTCTCCTTTAGCCACAAGGGTATCAACTGGTTTACTATTCTGCATGCCATTTCTCTTAAGAACCTTTTCGATATAGGTCTCTTGCGACAAACCAAAATCACCACGAGGGCAATCCTGATGTATCTGAATGCCTAATACAAAAGTTGTTTCACCAAGATCTTTCATCTCAAAGTTTCTTGATAGAAAGGTCTTAGTTTCATGCTACAATTCTATATCGTTGCTGGCAAGCAGTATGTCATCGACCAAAAATAAACTGTTTGCTCCCACTGAATTTATGTACACACAATCATCAACCAAATTCATCTCAAAACTGAACGAGATGACAACTTGGTGAAATTTGTAGTACTACTGAAGAGATAGCTAATTAAGTCCATAGATGTATTTCTTTAATTTAAAAATAATTGAAATTACACTTTTCATCTCTAGTGGACTTTCTTAATGACAATGGTTCTAGAGGTTGTAGAGTTTGTCCTTCTAAAATTATTTCTTAAACCTGAACAGGAAGGTCTGTGACATTGTCTTGAACCAAAGTTGCTTCTTGAATAATATCAAGTATTTTAAAACTGATCCTGATAATCATCGATTGCAATTGAGAAATATTAAAATATTCCCTTTCAAGACAAAATCCTTAATCCTTTCCCCACCCGCAAACTCAACATTCTAAAAGAACCAAGCATTACCATCTCAAAAAATAACTTTAGTTGTGGGATCATAAAATTTGCAACCCCTGAATCTATTGGAGTACCAAATCAGTAAACAGACACAAGTATCCCAATTCTCCTTTTAGAGATATATCCCAATCTCTTGTGTCACAAAGAAGCTGAATTCCTTAGCAGTTAATTTGGGCCCCTTTTTTTTTTAAATTTTATCAACATGAAAATATGGATTATTGAATCCTAATAAAGAACCAAAACGAACCGAATTTGAATTTTGAAAGAGACGAAAACTTCACTTTACAAAATCACTTAATTTGCTCAATGCTGAAACAAAAAAAAACTTATGAAATATGAAACAAGAAAACTCTCAATCAAAACCAAATAAAAAATTGGTTCTTAACAATAATCCAAATACCCAATTGATTCAACCTTAATTGTCATGCCGTCACCTTACAATGATGTATCTTTCACCATCAGTTGACTTTTGACAATTCAGGTAATCATACATAGACATATTGATGTGATTTGGCACACTGTATCTTTCACCATGTGTTTATAGTCTAAATTCAAATTAACCTCTAAATAAACAAAATTAAGAAGCATATCTTTCTTAGCACGCCATTCGTGATAATTAGTACTATACCTCTTCACATGACCTTTTAGCTCCACTACAGAAACAATTATCCTGAGTTTGTTCCTTATATTGTTTCTATTGTGGTCCTATATATTCAACTTCTTTAACTTTATTTTTCTCGTTGTCTTTTGAAGTGGTAGTTAAATGAGCACTCTCTGTCTTTTCTTACTTCAACCCTTTCTCTTCTTGAACACAGTAAGATTTGAGCTTATTAATTGACCAAGAATCCTTTTGGCAATTATAGCCCGTCTTAAACTGACTGAACTGTGTAGGAAGAGATATCAAAACCAAATGCACTAATAAATCCTCTGACAAGTCCAATTTTAGTGCTTTTAATTTTGAAGCAATATGAGACATTACTATAATGTACTCCCTTATGTTTCTTTTTCCTGTGTATTTCATAGAGATAAGTTTTGTTAAGAATGTACTAGATTCGCCCTTTTCATTCTTAACAAACATTTTCTCAAGATCTTCAAGAAAACCCTTAGTTGTATCCACTTCATTAGATATAGAGCCCCTTAAAGTTTCTGGGATGACACACTTGATGATCATTAGACTTAAGTGATTGGAGTTTTCCCACTTTTCCAACTCCCTCACTTGATTGAGGTACTCTCATATGTTAAATCAATGGGTTAAGTACCATTAATGCATAGTCTAAAATCATGACTCCGAGAGTGATCAAAATACTCTCTTGTCATACCTTAAAATTTGTGTCTTTCAACATAGGAACAGAATTGATGTTGGTAATAATATTAGAAACCGAATATAGAACAAAACGAATAGCTCACATTAATACCAAAGTATTATCCAAATGGAATACTAAATTAAAAAATATCAGTAAACCCCATCTCAAGATATCGGGCACTCCATTAATATTTTATCTTTGGACAAAATAATTAACTTGTAAGTGATACCTTGGTGCAGTAATCAAACACTGATAATAAATTAACATATCAAGTAATGAATCTTCCTTTGGGCCGACTCATCACTCATACGTAAAACCAAATAATCATCACTATGTCATTACCGCAAGTGTATATGTAATCAAAACAAATATAGACTTTCCTTTGGGCCAACCATATATTCGTACCAGTTACATACACGAAACTTTTTATATTTTGAGAATAAATTAATCTCCACAATAGAGGTTACTTTGGCAACTTATTTGATTCAAATAATTCATCTCAAAATACATATACCAATATTTTAAAATTAGATTCTCAAAAACTAAATTTCCATCTTACAACATATTTAAATAATATATATATACATACCAAATCTAAAGCTGAAAGCCAAAGCCAAAACAAAAATAAAACTGAAGTTCCAGAACCGCATATGATATCCAAAAAGAAAAAAAAACATATATATATAAATCACACAGGATGCAAGAAACTATACACACTTTATTGATCAAATCAATTTTCACATGTAGATGTAAGTTTCACATCCCAAGTCATAAGAAAGATATTTAATCTAAACTTATACCCAATTTTGCAGCGTTGTAACTCTCCACCAAATTTGCCAAACAATATAATATCAATATATCTTATATTATATGGCTCCACCCCTTTCTGGTCGTCCATATTTTAAAACTATAGTACAAAATTAATAATAAGAAGAAAATTATTATTTGATCCCTTCTTTTTTATTGAGTTAACAATTTAGTCCCTCATTTATTTTACATACATATTTGCGTGCCCGTTAGGGCACGCAAAGCCTCTAGTATATATATGTTTCGCATCCCAAGAAAGATATATATGTTTCACCCATATTCAAAAACGCTATACTGATAAGTAACACCGAAAATCGAAAAACCTAAAAATTAAAGTCATGTCACCGAAACAAAGTTTAGGAGGACGAAGCTTTAATCCGAAAAACCAATAAAAAACTCTAGCCGAAAAATACCAAAAAGACCAAAGAAAACCATATCCGAAGAACTGCCGAAAAAATATTAAACTTGAGTCTTAATCTAAAATTACCGAAAAACAACCAAATCGAATAGAATTATCAAAGAATAAATCTTTAATCATGAACAAAATTAATCTCAATGATTCGATAAGATTAGGGCTATGATACCACTTGTTAGGAAAAAACCCTAGATTAAAACCTAAACCCCAAGATTAATCATGTCAAATCATCAAGAACAAAAACAATAGATGCTGAAGCGTACCTGAATTCTCCATAGTAATCAAAGTCTTTGGATCTTTCGGGTTATTGGTCTTCCAACTTGTTGAACAATAGTTTTCCTTAAGAAAGTCTCTCTTCTCGATAATGGGGCTCAGTGAAGAAACCCTTGCTCCCAATTCGGAGACCATAACCCTATATATATTTGCACAAGGCCCGTATTTCCAATTCAGTCCATCATAGAATTAGAAATTATACAAGAGTATCCACACATATTAGCCCATACTTTATTAACTTATTTGGCTCATTATAAACTATATGGGTCACCCTTAATTATGATAGCATTAGACACTCAATTTAATATCTTATTATATTTATATAAGTCCATAAACCTTACAAATGGATCCTAAAAAATTATAGAGTGTGGTGAAATTTTTGAAAAAGAAAACTTAAATTTTTTATTATTAAATTTGTTATAAAACTATAATTTAATCCTTAGATATTAAAAATTTAATTTTTAGACTCTAATTTTTTTATAAGTATAATTATTTAGTTCTTATAAAAAATATTTCAAAGCTTAAATCCTCAATATTTGTAAAAAAAAAAAGTTAAAGATAAAAAATATATTATATTTTTAATATTTGAAAACTAAATCATAATTTTTAAGGACTAATAAACAATTTACTCTTTTTGAAAATGGGGAGAGATTAGAAGAATTAAAGAGAAACATTATAAATGTAGTTACCTTTGTTGGGAGACTCACCCACCATAGCCAGGTGCGTGACCCGGGTCGAGTTAAACAAGTGAACATCGTAATGCTATGAAGCATGAACACTTCATTTTGAGGGTGTGTCGCCGTGTTGGACATGTGTCCGTATTCGACACCCGTACGACACCAATACGACAAATATTCATAAATTTCATAATATAAAATTATTTTTTGTGATTTTAACATGACAAATAATAAAAAATAATTGTACATATGACATATATTATGAATATATAATGTAATTTTAAAGTTATAATAAAAATTTAGTGATTTTTTAATTATTTATATATATAAATATATGCCGTGTCGTATCATGTAACTTTAAGAAATTGACGTTTCAGAGTGTTCGTGTCCGTGTCCGTGTCGTGTCCCGTGTCCGTGTTCATGCTTCATAGTCGTAATGTAAATGGATCTCGATTCTCTACAATCAAAATTATGTTTTGTTATCTCTTAATTGCTGCCAAGCCAATGTATAAAATTGTATTTTTTTTGTTAAGTTATGGGTATCCCTCGTCTATCCGTGTAACGGTCTAAGCGAAGACTAATCTCATTCAGGCCTCAAAGACGAAATGGCCAGAGCCCTCCCAACAATGTCGACTCTAAGAATCGAACTTGGGTCCTCTCCCTAGGATGTAGCTCACCAAACCGCTACACCAAATAGTTTTGGTAAAATTGCATTTTAGTTATCACACGTGTGTTTTGTAAGAGATTTGGGGAAAATTGCAAAGAATTACTGTTAAGGATTCAATTTCCAACGCAACCAACAATATAAAATTTTCAGGCCACAGAAAAAAACCAACAATATAAAATTCACATCTTTCTTTTTTGAGGAAACCTACTATTTTGTCCGTATTTTTCCACAGTTTCAACTATTTGGTCCCTATATTTTTGAAATAGTCTATTTGGTCCCTCAAAAATTATAAATGTCAACTCATTAGTCCCTGTAGCATATCTCGATTACTGAAACTGATGACTTGATCGTTAAGTACGCATCTGACACGTTAAATGCCACATATTTAACTATTTGGGACCACCTAGGGTTTGAGATTTGGGAATGCTTCAATAGTTTATGCTTTATGGAAACTTCACTTGTAATACAAATATTTGGGTCTGACTCAATTTTAGGCCAGTTTAATTGTGTTTGTTGGTCCGGTTCGATTGATTTAGGTGGCTACTGGCTAGAATGTTAAAGTGGCATTTAACGGTGCCATGTAAACATTTAAGGTCCACGTCATTAAGTAATTTAACGGATTCTAACTGATGAGTTAAATAGTCGATTATTATGATAAATGAGAGATTGAGTAGTCTATTTCAATAAATGAAGTACCAAATAGTTGACTCAGTAAAAATAAAGGGATCAAATAGTAGGTTTTCTCTTTTTTTCGCACAATTATAAAACTTAGTCGAAACCAGGTATAAAGTCAAAAATAGCAAAACCTTATAACCCCCNAAAAAAACAGCCCCTCAAGTTCTTTTATTAATTCTCTCTCTCTCTTTCCCTCTCTCTAGAGTCTGGACTCTCATTTCACTTTTGGTCATTAATGTTTGTCCTAAGTTTCTTATGATCCCTAATATTTTATGGAAGTTTGGATAGAATAGTGACCAAAGACTAACAGTTGAACATATGGGAAAGTTTGGCAAAAAAAAAAAAACATATGGGAAACATTAAGGACTAAAATGAAACTTAAGACAAATATTAGGAGATCAAAATGAGGGTTTGACCCAAATAAAATGCCCCTCTTACTTTTTGTTTTTGTTTTTTCTTTTTAAAGTAGTCCAAATCGTTTCCAAACCAAGTTGAAAACTGGGCCTTAAGTGTGATGTCATGGACTCATGGTTTTTTCTCAAGACCCCAAAACTTGAAGTCTAGCCCTTACAAATTTTGATACTTTTTCTTGGGGCTGACTAATTCCCATTATTTCTTAGTACTTAAATTTATCTTTATAATAATAATAATGAAAGTAAGAACACATGGCATATACTAAGAAATTAAACAACATCATAAGCTCTTCTTCCAGGCCAAAAAAAAATAAGCTCTTCTTCATCTTCTTCACCCATTACCAATTTACCATTTACCTCCACTCTGTTTTCCTTCACAAACTCTTTAACTTTCTCATTCAAATCACAAAAGGCTATGGATTGGGAGGTTTTGGAGCAAAGTTTCTTGGCCCAGAAGTTCATGATGATAATGATGATGGGTGTAGTATTTTTGTTACTTGTGTTGCTTGTGATGGCAGAAAACAGAGTACCATATATAATAGAGGTTGATCATGATCAAGAAAAGGAAGAAGAAGAAGAAGAAGAAAAAAATGAAGATTATAAAGCTTGCTCATTCTGTGGGAAATTAAGCAAGATGATCACAAGTTGCTCATGCTGCAAAACTACTCTGTATTGGCAAGTATCCTTTTTTCATTTTTCCTTATTACTTTTCTTTCTTTTTTGTTTTTTTTTTCTAACAATGGAAGACATATATACATTATTTTGGTATGAGTTTAAAATAATGAAAAGGTCAAAATATCATTTTAGTCTTCAATATTTTTTCTGTTCCATTTTGGTTATTAATATTTTTCAAAAGTTTTGTTTCGGTCCTTAATAAGTTCTATGATTGACCACCATTGGTCTCTAACTATTGAACATTTAGTAGTTAAGCAGCAAAATTTAATTTTTGAGAAAAATGAAAAAATATTATGATTGGTCACTTAAATTCACTTAAATTTCTCTCTACCAAAAACAAAAGAAATTAATAATTTTATTCTGGCATTCAAAAAATATTTAAGAAATTTAGTCAATTTGAAAATTACAAAAAAGACATTTAAAAGATGAAATAAAAATAAAAAATATATAAGGTTTAATTATTGTTTTCTTTACTTTTATTTTGGTTTACTTATTTTCTATCTAGTTTTATAAATTCATAAATTATTATACATATAAACTTTTAATTCGAGTAGCTGGAGAAGAGTAATATAAGAAATATGGAGAATTTGTGAACTAGTTGTAGATAAATATGAGAGGAAATTCAGGCCCAAAAAATGAGAGGAAATTATGTGAAAATTATAGGGAATTTTCTCCTGATAAGTTGATATTTTAAAATATATTTTATAGTATTAGAAAATGTCAAAGTCTTATAAATAGTTTAAATAAATATAGTCATAAAAAATCAGAAGAAAATTCTTTTGAAAACTAATAATTTCTTCTCACTGTCTCTTTTTTATAACTTTAAAAACTGAAAAATTTTTAAAAAAATTCTTTTTATATTTTATAGTATATTTTTAATCTGAAAATTAAAAATAAATTTACACCTTTTTTTTTAAATAAAATCCACTATGATTATTAATCTAATAGATTCCTAACCATTCTTAGCAACACATACATTATTTTGATGTTTAAAAATAATATAAATCTATTAAGAATTTTACTTTTACTTTAATTTAAACTACATTACAATTAAGATTATATTTGAAATTGGAATCCATATATAATATAACTCAAGTGTAAAATATTATTTCCAAAGATGATTAAAATAACATATTGTTTATTTAAATAACACAGCAAGGCAATAGAGATGGGTTCGCCTTGTTCTTTTCAACAATGATGATGATAATCAAGTTTATTT
Source organism: Chamaecrista fasciculata (assembly GCA_003254925.1). Classification (NCBI taxonomy): domain Eukaryota; kingdom Viridiplantae; phylum Streptophyta; class Magnoliopsida; order Fabales; family Fabaceae; genus Chamaecrista; species Chamaecrista fasciculata. The sequence goes on from QANZ01018381.1 coordinate 81,509, forward strand.
TAAAGAATTGTTTTGTTCTTTTTCAAATCTCTATAAATAACAATCTTTCACATTCACAATCACAATCTTTTGTTCTTCTAAGGAAGTTTACTTTGATATGTCAAAGCCTAATTATTTGTCAATATTAAATTTCAAGTTTTTTATGTGACGAAATTGTTTTTTTTTTTAATGTATAAGCTATATCATCAAATCATTTTATTTTAGAGTATTGTACAGGTTTCGGTATCCATAAGTAGGGGTGAGCGCGGGTTGGGTTGGGGCGAGTTGAGGGATAATTCCAACCCAACCGCACATTAATCTGCGAGTTGGGTTGGGTTGGGCTTTATAGTTTTGAAACTCAACCCGAACCAACCCAACCCGCAGAATTGCGGGTTGGGTTAGGTTGAACCCGCGAGTTGAGTTTGTAATTTTTTTTTTATAATTTTCATAAAAAAAATATTATTATAAATTTGTGAGTAGTAAATAAAAAAACTTACACATAAAAAAGTTTAAAAAGCCATAGATTTTATATATATAAATATAAATCAATTAAAATATACTCCATAGCATATGTAAATGTTTTACATATATGTAATTATGTAAATTTTAAAATCAAAATATCTTATTTATAAAGAACTAATTATATAAATACATAAGAAAATATACAAAATTTATATAAAAAATAAAAAAAAATTATATATGGGCTCGCGGGTTGAGTTAGATTGAAAAACTATGAACCCGTAAATGTGCTGATTAAAAATTTTAAGCCCAAACCAACCCGCGAACTGCATACTCGCGGGTTAGCAGGTTGCTTTGCTCACCCCCAATCTATAAGTGGTACTATATTTTGTACTATTTAATTATTTATGATGTATCATCTCAAGTAGTCAACCTCTCTTTCTTCCATTCACACCCTTTTTTTTTTTTTTTTTTTTTTTTTTTT
>QANZ01018381.1:83917-96067 GCA_003254925.1 Chamaecrista fasciculata
TAAATTAACAAATTAGTTTTTAAAAGATTACTGAGCTAATAATTTAATTCTTAAAAAATTAAAATATAGAGTTTAATCTCTGAAAAATAGAGCCAAATAGTATATTTGTTACTTGTTAGTCATTTTATATACTAAACAATTATACTATTTAAATCTTTCAGATATTAATATATGAATATATTAGTTTGGTTCTTTCATAAATTTAATTGTATATTTTGATTTTTTAAAAATTGAGATGTCTATTCAATTATTTTTTAGGACTAAATTATTAGTTTATTCTATTCTTAAAGTTTGAAATTTTATCTACTAGATATTGAAGAGTAGATAATTCACTAAGATATTGATCTTAACCGTTGGATGAAATGTTAAAGTTTGGATCTATAAGAATAAATGATATAGATGAGATATTCATATTTCTTTTTTTTTTTGTTAAACGGTTATTTTGATCCTAAATATATGCCTTATATTTATTTTGGTCCATTATGTTTTAAAATGTTCAAATTAGTCCTAAATATTGGTAAAATGTTTCATTTTGGTACCACATTATTGAATTTAGTCATATTTCTCTCATCTCTCATTTCAAGTTCAAAGGACTTATTAAGAAAAACTCATTACTCTGAATTCATCACATTCAAATTTGAAACGAGAGAAATATGATCAACTTTGCTTGTTTGACCATGAAATGAATGGTCTATTTTCAGGACTAATTTGACCTTGTTTGCTGACAATCCCAATTGGATAGAGAAAATACTCTTTGAGAACAATACATAGCTCTAAACGCGTCATGCTTATACTAGAAACAAGTCATATTCAATAGTTTGGGACCAAAATGAAACATTTTGCAAACATTTATGACCAATTTGAACATTTTGAAACATAATGGACCAAAATAAACATTTGAGAATACATTTAGGACCAAAATGATCCTTTAAGCTTTTTTGTGAATTGAATTTTTGTTTTGATGTAGAAAGCAGTTGACGAACCTCTAGAAACAGCGGAACAAGTGAGAAGCCTAGAGGAAGAACTAGCAAAGTTCAAGTATCAATGTCATATAATTTTATATTTGAAATTTCTCATTATTTTAAATTATCAATTAAAATATTTTCCTTACAGTTTAATTAGGGGTGTTAAATGGGTTGAACCAACCCACCAAAATAAACTCAATCCGATAGTTTGATATGGTTGGCGAGTTGATTTGAATTAGGGGTAGTAATCTCAACTCATTACCCACCAATTCAGTCAACCACCACAAAATTAATCAACCCCAACCCAACCCATTTAGGTAATGGGTCAAGATGAGTTGGATCTAAAATTGTCCCATTAAAATTTGGGTTGGGTTGGGTCAAACCCATGTGTTACTCAACCCAACCCAAATTTATATCAAAACTACGTAGTTTCATGAAAGGGGTGAATATGAATTTCATAAATTTTGCAAAAATTACAAAATTCCTCCCAAATAATTTCAAAATTTACAAAAACATCACTGAACCATAATATTTGAGGACTACAATGAAAATTATACAAAAAAATTTGGACCAAATTGTAATTTCAAAAAAGATTGGAAAAAGGATAAAATTACAAATTAGTCCTAAATTTGGAAAATGAATGCATTTTAGTCCCACCATACTGTGAGTTCAGTGGGAGGAAGATGAACCTCACAAATTTTTGCAAAAATTACAGAATGCCCCTAAATATTTTCAAGATTTACAAAAAAATCCCTGGATCATGATATTTGAAGACTAAAATGAAAATTTTTAAAAATAATTGGGGTCAAAATGTAATTTTTAAATATATGAAAAATGTGGAAATTTCAAATCAGTCCAAAATCTAAAAAAAATGATTTAGTCCTAAATTTGAATAATTTAAAAATTATTCTCATAAATTAGTTTATAAATTAAATAATATAAATATTTTAAGATGAATTCATAGGTTGGGTTAGATCGGCCCTTGATTTTATAGGTCATGACCCACCCATTACCCATTTAACAAATATAAATGGGTCATTTACCCATTTATGACACTCATTTTGCCTCCCCTAATTTGAACTAAAAAATTTGAGCTTGTTATGGTTTGAGTTAAGTTGCGGGTTTCAAAATTTTGAATTCGCTCAACCCAACCCAACCCGCTAGCTAGTAAAAATAAAAAAATAAAGTTCATCCCTTTTAATTAGAATTTTAATCCCTAAAGCTCTCTAATAATTGCGTCCCTAACAGTAGGGAAATATTTGCCCCCATTAATATAATGCTATAATTATAGTTAATAGTTCCTAGTGTATTTGAAAGCTTCACAGTTCTCTCTCTCACACATATATGAATGACTGATTTTCAAATATTTTGTGGTAATCAGAAATGAGAATTTGTCACTAAAATCAGAGCGAGACAATTGGGAAATGCAAACAAAGGATGCCGAAGATAAACTTAACAGCTTTATGAAAGAATCAGAACACCAGGTTTTTGAAAGGACCAAAGCCATGTATTATATTATTTATATATATATAGTCATTTCATAATGATGGTTAAATAAATTTTGTGTACCTTTTCAGATGCTTATTTTGAAGCATAAAATGGAATTGATATCAAATGCAGAGAAGCAAGCTCGTTCAATGGTTCATAGTTTGTCTGAGAGATTACACTGGTTGCAGGTTATTTTTGTAACACCGTTTAATATGTCCCATATTGCATAAAAATGAAAATATTAAGTGATATATTTAAGTTGTGAAACACATAATTTTCTAACTACCCTATTGGAATATGACTTAAGGCCTTTGATCTTATGTTAAATTACATTAAGACCCATTGAATTTTAAATCAAGGAACAAAAAACATCCTTGAATTTCAAAATTTAATTGACATATTTTTGAGTTTTTAGTTTTGTTCACTTAGGACCTTTGAGCAAAGTTCAAAGTTCAAGGGAGTTTATTTATCAAATTTTAAAAATCAAGTCTTAAGTAAGCAATAGTTGAAAACTCAAGGAGTCTGTTTGTCAAGTTTTAAAACTCAAAAATATTTTCTTCCTCTAATCTAAAATTCGGATAATGTTAGTGCAATTTCACCTTGATCTTAGTCTACCAAAAAATTAGCTAGCATTTTGGGTGATATAACCTTTCAGGAGAAGTATTATTTATAGAAAAAATCTGAACAGATATAACCTTTCAGATTCAAACATAAATGACAGGTTATAACATTTCATAAACGAACATTCATATCTGTTTAAAATTGAACAGTCATGTATCTTCAGGTTTAAACTGATTTCTCTTCAATAATGAATTTCATTCATGACTGTTTATAAATGAGCACTTATGTATGTTTATTCGAATTAATTAATTAATTAATTCATTCATTCATTCATCAATTCAAAAACAATAATAATTAAAAATTAATTATTGGCTTGAAGCTCCAAATGTTCAAGTGCCCATCTTTGATATATATATATATTTATATATATGACTTAATAATCATTTATATACTCTTCTCAACTCTATAAATTATCCAATGTGAGACTTTGATTACTAACTACACTAACCGTGAGAGTTTAAGTACTTATATACATTCAAATTCTCTTTAGAATAACAATATTTTTTTTCTTTTAATTTTTTATAACAGTGAGAACTTGAGTACTTATACACTCGTGTTCTCTCTAAAATAACCCTATTTTTGTTTTTATTTGATGTGTGAACTATATTAATTTACTTGAAAAATTCCAAATAGTGTAATATTATGTTGGTATATACAAAATATTGTGATACCAAACAGGTAGCAGAGGGAAACAGAGTCGCAGAGATGAGAAGACAAGAAGATTATATACAAATGTTACACTTACAGGTACTACATATACACTTCCTTATATAATTTATTCTTTATCAATGATTTCCACGTGGTAATGTAATTTTTAAAAAGATAATTGTGTGTGTATGTGGCTAAAGTCTCAAATTGGTCCCTTATGTATGGAGTAGATTTTAAATTAGTTCTTTATCTTTCAATTTTTTCAGATTGGTCTTATATCTTTCCATGATGTTTCAAATTGGTCCCAAAATTATTGTATGTAGTTATATATCTCTCATTTCAAGTTTAAATGCAGCGAATTCAGAGTTCTGAGTTTCTTTTAATCATCAACAAACAAGGTCAAATCGAGTCTTAAAAGTTGATAACTTGTTTTGCGGTCAAATAAGTGAAATTCGTCAAATCTCCCTCGTTTCAACTCCAAATGCAATGAGTTCAATACTATGTATTAACTCTTAAAAAGTTCTTTCTCTGCTAAATTAAAATCGCTAGTAAATAAGGTCAAATCATATCTCGAAAATAGGTTTGGGGCCAATTTCAAACAACATGGAAAGATGTAAAACCATATGGAAACAAATGAAAGATAAAGGATCAATTTGAAATCTACCACATACATAAGGAATCAATTTGAGACCTCGGCCATATTAATGCATTCTTAAGAAGCAGGGGCATAAACTTGACTAGGTATGTTATATTCAAATGTTACTATTCTTTTTTGAAAAAAAAGTTACTAATTATATTATTCTTTTTGTTTGGAAAAAAAAATTGGAGTATGGAGGAGGTGATGGAGCTAGTTGCATGCAACTCTTCATGAATCCTACTTTTTGTATATATTAAAAAAATGAGTTATAAAAAGTAATGAAAAAAATTACTGTTTTCACATTTTCATTTATCTTTTTCATAAATATGTATATCCAATGCTCTTATAAATAAGTGTTTGCATTTTGGCCCAAAAAAAAAAAGTATTTGCATGTGATTCATAGATTCAAAATTCAAAGATGTATTATTAACAAAGTTCTCAGGCCAAAAAAATAAAAGTTCAATTCTGTTGGTAAATAGTTAGTTCATTAAGTTCACTTCGATGTATTCAAAGTCTTAGAAGAATTAGTCTCTAACTATATGTTAGAGGATACTATCTAGCTAAACAAAATTTCAAAATTCATTTTTTGAATGCTAAAAACGAGGGTGAAATATTGATGGAATTAAAGCAAATAAAAAATAATTATTTAAGTTATATTTAATATATTTGAATGAGCATCAGTCCATCACATACATCACTCTGTTTCATGACTTTTATCTATGCATGTGTATCATCAAAATGTTTAAGTTCTGGATTGCATCTGGATTTCTCAGTCTCTAATTAATTTCTTGATTCTATTTAGATTATTGCAACAGACAATTTGAGCAGAAATTCCCCCTTACATAATAAGCAGGTGAGTTTAATTAATAGATTAGAGAAAACGGAGAAAAAAAAACAAAGTAGAGGCGTGTTTGATTTTGTTTTTTAAAACAGTATTTTGGTTTTGAAAACAAAAAATAATGTGTATTTTTTTATAAAACAGAAAACTTTTCTTAAAAAACAAAATCAAACACGTTTTGATTGATTATGATACTATTTGTTAGAGGCACTATATATGATTCATTGATTCTGATTCTGATTTAAGAGAAATCACATAGTCATAATGGTCTACCTTAATTAATTATGGTTCAGTGCTACTTAATTTATCTCGTTTAATAAGTGCAATTTTCTTTTAATAGAACGAGTAATTTTATTAAGGCTAGATGATATTTTATCCATTTACTAGATTAATGTTATAATTTCAATTTTAGTTCAGTGCTATTTAATTTTTCTCATTTACGTCTAATATTTATAACTAGAATGTCAGTTTTTCTCTAAATGAAAAGTTGATTTGAAGTCAAAATATATATGCAACACTAATTAAATTGTAATTAACCTAATAACTCGATTTGCTTGAATTACATTAAGATGAATTGGGAATGAAATTGTAGGCTTGTGCAATTTGTCTAAGCAATGAGAAGGACATGGCCTTTGGGTGTGGCCACATGGTAAGCCACTATATATATTATATAAATATATATATATATATATATATTAGTTTACTTATAATAATAGTCGGGTGATTTGACATATATATATATATATATATATATATATATGCAGACTTGCAGAGAGTGTGGACCAAGAATTTCCAAGTGCCCTATATGTAGGGAGGAAATCATAAGCCGGGTAAGGTTATTTCATGGTTGAATTAAATGAAGAGAGATCACACAGTACATGACATTAATTAAGGATCATGATATTTATTTGTGTACTACCACCCAATATATAGAAGTTAGCATTTATATATTAACGATAAATTAGATTATGGTATCTTGAAGTATGGATTGGTTCTACTTTAATATTTTGAATAATATGTTCTATTCGTCATTAGCACTTTAGTACTCAATTTTTTTTTCATTACTTTTTCATGAAAAAAGCACGTTCAAGTCACATGCATGGTAATAAACACAAAATCCACATTTCTAAATTCAGATTTTACGATTTAGCTTCAAAAATACACAATTCAGTCTTCAAAAAACACAATTCAGTATTTATATTGAAGGTGGAGGATTTCATGTTTTTTTGAGACTGAATTGTAAAATCTAAGTTTAGAATGGTGGATTTCGTGCTTTTTACCATGCATGAGACCTGAATGCACATGTTTTTTTCTATAAAAAAAAATTAATGGAAAAAGAGATTTGAGTATCAAAGTGCTAATGACAAATATATAGAACATGGTACTAAAATGTTATTTTCGAAAGAACAGAGTACTAAAGTAGAATCGATCTATACTTCAAGGTACTAAAGTGTAATTTACCGATATATTAATATATATATATATATGGCTGCGTTGTAACTTGTAAGGCCTTCATATATATTATTGTAGCTAGTTTGATTTGTGTATGTGAATGAATGCAAATGGATGATACAATTGTGAAATCAGAGAATATATAACAATATGAAGCACATACACGTCATTTTGAGAGCGTGTCGTCGTGTTAGATACGTGTCAGTGTTCGACACTCGTACGACACTCATACGACACATATTCATAAGTTTTGGTATATAAAATCAATTTTTTGTAACTTTAACATGATAAACAATAAAAAATAATGACAAATATGACATATATTATGAATAAATATTGTAAATATTAAAATTTGATCAAAATTTATAGATTTTTTTAATTATTTTTATGTATAAATATATATCGTGTCGTGTCGAGTAATTTTAAGAATTTGACGTATCGGTGTATCTATATCCGTATCGTGTCTCGTATCCGTGTCAGTGTCAATGTCCATACTTCGTAGATATAACAAAAGGAATGTAAAAGAAGAATATTTCTCAATTAGAAAGGCTATTTCATTCAATGAGGGAAGAATGGACACCTTTGAGGGTAGCTAGCAAGGTAAAAATACAGCAAAAATAATATCTAACTACCAAATTTTTTTTTGGCCTGAATCTAGCTACGAAATCTAATGATAACAGAATTATGTACCAAAAAAAAAAAGAATAATTTATTCATTTCACCAACATTATCCTACACCTCCTATATATATATAGATGTATCAAATCATATCAGACTTTATATATGTAATTATATCATTCTACAATCCTCTCAAGTTGGAGATTGATGAAGGTTGAGCAGTCCTAACTTGTAAATTAATTATAATCTTCACAAAAAAATTAAGCATTACAAAAATTTATTCCCAATATTTTCTTAAAAGCCACTAATGAATTAAATTATACTAATTAATCATGTTTTATTTCCGCAATAACACATATCCTTTATATCAGATATAGAAGAAGAATAGAAAATGCTCTGATTTACTCAATGAATGAATTGGTGACTAAATACACAATCTAAGAATATTCTAGTAGGAGGATACCCCACCTATTTGTACAACTCATGATAACAGAAAACAACAACCCATGTGCAAGAATCCTATTTACATTAATACACTAATCAGATTGAATGGCTTTAATGGGAAGATTGAACTGAAGTTCAACCATAGCCTTGAATTTTAAGAAAATGTTGCAGACTTCAGATTTTTGTTTCATCAAATATAACCATGTGAATTTAGTGAATTGATCAACAAAATGAACAAAATAACTAAATCCATTAGAGGACTGAACAACAGGACCCCATACATCCATATGAACAAGTTCAAAAGGTTTAGTATAAACAGAAGTAGTAGCAGAGAATGGTAAATGATGATTTTTACCCAAACAACAAGCAGAACAAAAAGGAAAGTCAATTTTATTAAGTGTAGGCAGATTACAAGACTTAAGAACATGATTAACAACAGGAGCTAAGGCATGACCAAGTCTAGAATGCCATAGTTTAAACAAAGCCAAAGTGGAACATGGAGGTGAAGAAGAAGCCGTGAGAGCACCAATAGATGACTTGGAGGAAGGATGAATGGTGAGATCATGAAAGACATAGAGACCTTGCTCAACAGTTCCTTGGAGAAGAATCCTCTTGGAATCCTGACACTTAACAAAACAGGCATGAGGATGGAATTCAAAGAACACACGATTGTCAAGAGCAAATTGAGAAACACTGAGTAAATTTTTTGAAGCATGAGGAACATATAGCAGATTATTAAGAGAAAGATGAGAGGGAGAAGAGGAAGAGTGCTGTTGTACAGAAGCATATGCAACACTATTAATAGGTATACCTGATCCATTGGCAAGATACAGTTGTTCCCCTCCAGTATATGCAGACTTGGAGCCCAAATGATTAACATCAGTAGTGACAAGAGCACTTGCACCTGAGTCAAGATACCAAGAATGATCAGAATTATAGTTAGTAGTAGCAAACATAGCAGAAGCAGGATGAGATTGTGATGGATAAGAATGAGTAGGAGAGAAAGATGGAGAAGAAAACTGAGGAGAAGTTTATGAAAATGGACTAATAAACTGAGAATTGAAACGATGAAAGCATTGCCAGGCCATATGACCTGTTTTGCTACAAAACTGACACTGGGGTCTATTGGAATTGGGAAATCTACCTCTGCCTCTACCACCTCAAAAACCAGAAAAAGTTCTACCAGAACGATCACCATTATGAGTGGGATTGAAGGAACGTGAAGCAGAAGGATTAGTGTTAGAGGGAGAGGGAGACTTAGGAGTGTTTTTTATTTGTAACTGTGCTAAATTAGCACTGAGAGTAGGTTTAGGTTCAGCATCCTTCTTATGATGTTCAATACGTTCTTCCAGAGCTACCAAATGACTTTCAATATCAGTAACAGTGTAGGGATCCTTTCTAGATTTCACAGAAACAACAAAAGCATCATAATCAGAAGATAGTCCCTTAAGGATGGCCTCGATATGATCAGCAGAGCTAATAGGAAATCCAACAGAAAACAAACTATCTACAAGTTTCTTGATAAGCAAGAGGTAATCATTCATTTTAAGAGACCCTTTCTTTAGAGAACGCAACTGAGACTTAAATTGGCGCACCTTGGCCTTTGTTTGAGAAGCAAAGAAGCTCTCAAGCTTATCCCAAACCTGAAAGCATGATCACAATCAACCATCATGGTTAGCATGCTATCAGACATGGATGAAAGCAACCATGAAAGCAACAATTGATCCTGCTGCTCCCATGTGCAAAAAGCATCACTAATCTTACTGTGTGCTCGATCATTATCTATGAGAAACTGTGGAGGTTAAGAATGATGGAGATTGTGTCCTAGGGCCAATCATTTTATATGTATGGACATATTGTTTGACTGATTTATGAATGATAAATTATGTCCTTATCATAATAATTATGTGATAATTATTCTAAACTGTCCCTGGTCGATTATTCACGTGGGAACGTGAATGAACTAAGACCAGCATGACTTCGGTGTATAGAGATACATGCATGTGATGCTTCTCGAGAGTCATGGTGCAATTATGTAATGGGTTACAAGTTGCTGGACCGACCCGGAGAGTCCTGCATGGGTTTAATCATAAGCTAGTCTCTCCTGTACACCTGTCACGATGCCCTTAGACCTGAGGTCTTCATTATTCCGGCATTGTAGATGATGCACTTTGGCCTAGTCCAACGTTGCCCGTAACAAGGTAGCCATACAGGCTAGGTACGGGTTTAGTTGTTTGGCGTGCTGAGGAATGTGGTTGACCAATAAGGAATTTTGTCCCTCATTAAGTTGAGAGATATTTGACTAGGCCCCTCGATGAGTTTGTCCAAGGAATGTGTGGCCATACAGGGTAATAGGACTAACTCAAGGAATCGAGAAAGTTATGGTTTGGATTACAAGGATGATTTTCCCATGCCTTATCCATGACCAAGATATCGTGTGACAATAGGGATTATGACAAGGTGGTACTAAGGTTAAGTCGTTGATGTTAAAACGATAACTCACGTGTTTTGGGTAGTCGTGATGGCTTGCTAGAGTCCGCTCTCGACTTGTGAGTCATGGAGATGGCTTGCTGCCAATTTCACATGAGGCCTGCTGAGTCACACATGAGCAGGATCAAGATACTGTTATGGGACACGAATTAGGGTTTAATTCGTGAGTCACTTTAGTGACGCAATTTAAGACATAGTTGAATGTCTTAGGACATGAAGTATTGTCTTAAATAAAATCTACATTTGTGATATTTAAATTTGTTAGACAAGTTTAAATATATTAATTGTTAAATAGTTAATTTGATTAATCTATTTACAATTGAATTCTTGTTTAAAATATTGGGAAATAATGAATACTAAGTCTCCTAAGAGTTAGGGGATTATTGATTTATTAAATTCTTTAATATTGGATAACAAGAGGAGGGTGGCGCCTCACTCTTGAATTGATTAATGAAATATGATTTTGTTAATTTGAATTCAAGATTTAAATTTGAATTCGAGATTTGAATTTGAATTAAGATATTAGGGTAATATTTTAATTCAATTTGTTAAGGATATTAATAAGTTGGTTATAACTTCCTAAGAGTTAGGATTTTTATCTTATTTATTAAATTCCTATAAAACCTCTAAGAGGGGGGCGAGTTCTTCAAGATTCAAATGCAAGATTTGATCTTGCATTTTGAATTTCAAGAATGCATTTTGAATTTTAAGTTAAGATATTAATGTAATATTTTAATTAAGAATTCAAATGCTCTTGACTCATTCCAACCAATGGGAAGTGTGCATTCTGGATTTCAAGATATGATCTTGAAATTTAAATTAAGATGGCATCTTAATCTTGAATTATAATATTAGTGTAATTTTATAATCAAGATTTGGTGATTCCCTAATTTTAGGAATGAGACTCTTTAAAAGCACACACCAAGTTGCATAACCCGAAGGAGAGGAAAAAGTCGCCTATCCTAAAGTGAGAGAGAAATAGAGGGAAGTCGCATAACCCTAGAGGAAAATAGGGAGAGTTTGACTGACCCTAAACTTAGGGTTTTAGAGGCGATTTGTGTGTGAGGAAGAGAGAGAGGCGAAAAACCCTAGAGTGAGTGGCCAAGAAGTTCGTTCTTGGTATTGCGCCACTTGTTCTTGGATATTTCAAGAAGTGCTCTTGAAATTCCAAGATTGTAGATCAGTTCCCATAATCTCTTGAAGAAGAGATTGGAGGCTAGCACCTGAGTATCTGCCAAACTGTTCGTGTGGATCACCAGCAGAGGAAGGACACGAGTCTGTGGACTTCTTGGAATTGCGATCTTTCAAAGCAACCGTCTGATTTAGGTAAACGAGTCTGTGGATCCTTTGGAGAAGATTATATAAAATTGGCCAAAGTCCTATTTTGGTCCCTCTGTTATGCTCATTGTTCCAAATAGGTCCCTCAGTTATTTTTCGTTCCATATTGGTCCATCTGTTATCCAAAACTTGTCAAAGTTTGTCCTTCTAACGTTTTCCATCCATTTTTCCGTTAAAAAATAGGAAAAATAAGCTTTCATCCCCAAAAGTTTTATATTCTTATATTAAGGTCCTTTTCTTTTTATAATAGGATCAAACCGTAAGAAAAGAAAATAAATTAAAATTTTAAGTGAATTTGCCCAAAAACACAAAATTTTCTCTCCCTCTCGAACACCTCTCTCTCTCTCTCTCTCTCTCTCACGAAATCCAACAAGGAGGTTGACGGCGGCGGCGGAGGATTCCCTCAACCGCTGCCGCCGTCAACCTCCTTGTTCCCACCGATAACAGAATCGGACCCGACGGATTCTCTCATAACAATTCTGATTCGGCGTTGGATTTCGTGACGGAGTCGACGGAATCGAAGAACGGCTTGACGGGAACACACTTTTGCCAGCGAACGAGAGGGTTGGCCGAGTGGATGTTGGAATCGCACATGACGGAGAGAGAGAGAG
>QANZ01018381.1:96584-128889 GCA_003254925.1 Chamaecrista fasciculata
TTGAATTATTGATGCAAGACTTATTTTTCAAGAAGGCATGTTAATTGCACAAACCCTAATTGAACACAATCAAAGTCGTTTTTTTTTTGTGTTGTTGAATGTTGATGCCGTGAATATATATATATATATATATATGAATTGTTCATGTATGTTTGAGTATGGTGTTGGATATGGCTCTAGATCTTATTTTGGTAAATACGGTCTGCGTGTCGTCTCCCTAAATTCTGGATGTAATTTCTTTTCTCACCTCACTCCCCTCATTTGTTCAAATGAGGTTTCCCAATGTAATTTTTCTTTTTCTTTTTAGAAAGATTCTCTCATTAGCTTGAGGGAATTTAGGGTAGATGAGCCATATCTAAACACGGTTATTTTATGCATTTAGTTTTTGTATATGATACAAATTGGCGCTAGATGTATGCTTAGGGGTCGCGATTTTAACATGCAAATTTTATGTTTTGTACGCACAACTACGTATTCGATACGAGCATAGGATTTTGTGTGAGATACAAAATTCGTGCATGTGTTTATATGTATATGATACATGGGGGTAAACACTTGGCACACTCGTTTAATTTTAAAATTGGATTTAAAATTGAACCTAAAATTGAACCCTTATAAAATCTTAAGTTTTAATGCCATCAATAAAACACCTTGTTAAAATCTTGATCATTGTGGAGCGGTTATAGCCCAAGCTACACGTATCTACTTTTATCTTGAGGAGACACGGGTGAATGGAAGATTCAACGCAATGCCTTATTGAAATCTTGATTTATTGGATGCGGTGATAGCCCAAGCTACACGTGTTTAGTGGGCCTTGATGAGATAGGGTTGGGCTTTCGCCTCGTTGTTTTGAGTTTGGCCATTCACAAGTTTTGTTGTGTGACTTAATGAGGCTATCAAATCGGATTTGGACCTCATGGCATTAGATGGGATAAACATGCCATAATAAGTATCATACGATGATACAGTCCCATAACGATATAAGAGTCACATGTGATGTGATTGGTAAAGAGTTACCTACCTAAATAACCTAAGGTTGCATTATCGCCCAAGCGAAGGTAAACTTTGGTGAAATATGGATCTTAGCCACTAATAATAATTTTTCTGGGTTTTATAAAATGGTGGACCTTTTTGCTAATTCACTTTCATATCTTAATTGTAGAATCATGGCAAATAATATAAGTTCAGCGTTATCACTGCGATCTATCCTTGAGAAGGATAAGTTAAATGGGACGAACTTCCTTGATTGGTTTCGTAACTTGAGAATTGTTCTCACCCAAGAAAGGAAGCTTTATATCCTAGAAAACCCTTCCCCTGAAGAGTCTGCCAACGACGATCCAAGAGCTCAAAGAACTGCTTATGAGAAGCACTTCAATGACTCTGTGGACGTTGCACCTAATGCAGTCTTGATGGTTCAGAAAAACCAGGGGAAAGGGATGGGCAAAGGAAAGAGGAAGGGAAAAGCCCCAGTTGGTGAGACCAAGCCAGGGAATAACCCTAACCCACAACCTGCCAAGAAGGCGAAGTCTTCAAAGGATGCAATTTGCTTTTTCTGCCAAAAGCCAGGACATTGGCAAAGAAATTGCAAATTGTACTTGGAAGATAAAAAGAAGAAGAAGAGCGGTGAGGTCTCTACTTCAGGTATCTTCGTTATAGACGTTCACTTTTCTACTTTAACCACTTGGGTATTAGATACAGCATGTGGTTCTCACATTTGTACAAATGTGCAGGGTCTTAAAGACAGTAGAAAGCTGGACAGAAGCGAGGTGGACGTGCGCGTAGGCAATGGAGCAAGAATTGCTGCTGGTGCTGTGGGAACATACGAGCTTATTTTCATTTTGAATAATTGTTATTATGTACCTTCATTGAGTTCAAACATTATTTCCCTTCCTTATTTGGATAAGGAAGGTTTTACATGTGTAAACGGAAATGGAAGGTGTTCTATTTATAAAGAGAATGTTTTATTTGCTTATGGTGATTCGCAAGATAATCATTACGTCTTAAAATTAGAACAACAACATGATAACAATATCTATAATGTTGATACCAAAAGGATCAAGATTAACGAATCAAATCCTACGTACCTTTGGCATTGTCGTTTAGGCCATATAAATAAGAAACTCCTAGAGAAGCTCCATAAAGATGGACTTCTAAGCTCATTTGATTTTGAATCATATGATGCTTGCAAATCTTGTCTACTTGGTAAAATGACAAAGGCGCCCTTCACTGGCCACAGTGAGAGAGCACCTGACTTATTGGGAATCATACATAGTGATGTATGTGGACCCATGAGTACTCAAGCTAGGGGTGGTTACTCATACTTCATAACGTTCACTGATGACTTCAGTAGGTATGACTATGTCTACCTAATGAAGCACAAGTCAGAGTCTTTTCAAATGTTCAAAAGATTTCAAAGTGAAGTAGAGAACCAACTTGGCAAGAAAATAAAAGTCCTTCGATCCGATTGAGGAGGCGAGTATTTGAGCCAAGAGTTTATTGATCATCTTAGAAGTTGTGGGATAGTCTCACAACTTACCCCCCTTGGAACTCCATAGTGGAATGGTGTTTCTGAGAGGAGGAATCAGACTTTATTAGATATGGTCTGATCTATGATGAGTCAGGCTGATCTTCCGCCATCCTTTTGGGGGCATGCTCTAGAAACTGCTGCGTTCACACTTAACCGTGTTCCGTCTAAGGCAGTTGAGAAGACACCATATGAGATATGGACTGGGAAGAGGCCCAGTTTGTCTTACCTCAAGGTTTGGGGATGTGAAGTTTATGTTAAGCAACAACCTAACGATAAACTGTCTCCCAAATCTCTAAAGTGTTTGTTTGTGGGATACCCCAAGGAAACAAGGGGGTATTATGTCTACTACCCATCTAACAACAAAGTGTTTGTAGTCAGAAATTGATTCTTTCTAGAAAAGGATTTTGTCTCCAAAAGAGACAGTGGGAGTAAGATAGATCTTGAAGAGGTTCAAGATCCACAAGACACTCTAGAGGCGTAGACTGAAACTAGAGAAGAGCCACAAGACGTTGTAGAAGCTCCTCTAGTAGCACAAGGACCACGAAGGTCTGATAGAACATGTTCTCAACCTCAAAGATATGGATTTTTTATGACTGAGAACAAGGATGTGTTGCTCATGGAGCGTGGTGACCCTACCACCTATCAAGAAGCTATTGTGGGTCCCAACTCTGAAAAATGGGTTGAAGCCATGAAGGCAAAGATGCAATCCATGTACGACAATAAGGTATGAACCTTAGTCGATCCACCTGAAGGTGTAAAAGCCGTAGGGTGCAAGTGGGTTTTCAAAGAGAAAACCGACATGGATGGCAACGTTAATGTCTTTAAGGCCAGACTAGTTGCAAAGGGGTTCACTCAACGTCATGGTATTGACTATGATGAAACGTTTTCCCCAGTTGCAATGGCCAAGTCCATTAGGATCCTCCTTGCTATAGCCGCATATTATGACTATGAGATATGGCAAATGGATGTCAAAACAGCATTCCTTAATGGAAGGCTGCCCGAAGATGTGTACATGACACAACCTGAGGGGTTTGTATGTCCAGAGGAACTAGAGAAGGTGTTCAAACTTCAGAGATCCATTTATGGATTGAAGCAAGCATCCCGGAGTTGGAGTCATCGTTTTGATGAGGTATTCAAAGAGTTTGGCTTCTTGCAAAACTCTGATGAGCCTTGTGTTTACAAGAAGGTTAGTGGGAGCACGATTGTGTTCTTGGTGCTTTATGTCGATGACATATTGCTCATTGGAAATGATGTTTCTACCTTGGAGATTGTGAAATCTTGGTTGGGAAAATCATTCTCGATGAAGGACTTAGGAGAAGCTGCTTACATTCTAGGCATCAAGATCTATAGAGATAGATCTCGAAGGCTTCTTGGATTAAGTCAGAGTACATACTTGGATAAGGTACTGAAACGGTTCATTATGCAGGATTCCAAGAAGGGATTCATACCGATGAATCGTGGTTTAGGCCTGAGCAAGAATTAGTGTCCCAAGACACTTGATGAGCGAGGGCGCATGAGTGGCATCCCTTATGCTTCGGCAATAGGATCTATCATGTATGCCATGTTGTGTATTCGACCAGATGTGTCATTTGCCCTGAGTATGACGAGCCGGTTCCAACAAGACCCTGGTGAGGATCATTGGACCGCTGTAAAAAACATCCTTAAGTACTTGAGAAGGACTAATAATGAATTCTTGGTTTATGGTGGAACTGATGAAGAGCTATGTGTAATTGGTTACACAGATGCCAGTTTTCAAACCGACCAAGATGATTTTAAATCGCAGTCTGGATACGTGTTTCTCCTTAACGGTGGCAGCGTGAGTTGGAAAAGTTCCAAGCAGAGCACGATTGCTGATTCTACAACGGAGGCTGAGTATATAGCAGCATCAGATGCAGCGAAGGAGGCTGTATGGATTAGGAAGTTCATTGCTGAGCTTGGTGTGGTTTCGACCATTACTAATCCTATAACCTTGTATTGTGACAATAGCGGTGCTATTGCACAAGCCAAGGAGCCCCGGTCCCACCAAAGGATCAAACATATACTCAGACGTTATCACCTTGTTAGAGAGATGATTGACAGAAGTGATGTCAAGATATGTAAAGTAGCAAGCAAGGATAATGTTGCCGATCCTCTTACGAAACCTCTTGCACGGGTCATACATGAACGCCATGTAACGTCGATGGGGATTAGACACATTGATCAATGTTCCTAGTGTAGGAATAGTTGGATTAATGATTGTACCTAATGCAAGTGGGAGTTTGATGGAGATTGTGCCCTTGGGCCAATCATTTTATATGTATGGACATATTGTTTGACTGATTTATGAATGATAAATTATGTCGTTATCATATTATTAGCATGTTTACTGTGATAACAATCCTTGATTAATTATGTGATAATTATTCTAAACTGTCCCTGGTCGATTATTCACGTGGGAACGTGAATGAACTAAGACCAGCATGACTTCGGTGTATAGAGATACACGCATGTGATGCTTCTCGAGAGTCATGGTGCAATTATGTAATCGGTTACAAGTTGCTGGACCGACCCGGAGAGTCCTGCATGGGTTTAATCATAAGCTAGTCTCTCCTGTACACCTGTCACGATGCCCTTAGACTTGAGGTCTTCATTATTCCAGCGTTGTAGAGGATGAACTTTGGCCTAGTCCAACGTTGCCCGTAACAGGGTAGCCATACAGGCTAGGTACGGGTTTAGTTGTTTGTCGTGCTGAGGAATGTGGTTGACCAATAAGGAATTTTGTCCCTCATTAAGTTGAGAGATATTTGACTGGGTCTCTCGATGAGTTTGTCCAAGGAATGTGCGGCCACACAAGGTAATGAGACTAACTCAAGGAATCGAGAAAGTTATGGTTTGGATTACAAGGATGATTTTCACATGCCTTATCCATGACCAAGATATCGTGTGACAATAGGGATTATGACAAGGTGGTACTAAGGTTAAGTCGTTGATGTTAAAACGATAACTCACGTGTTTTGGGTAGTCGTGATGGCTTGCTAGAGTCCGCTCTCGACTTGTGAGTCATGGAGATGGCTTGCTGCAAATTTCACATGAGGCCTGCTGGGTCACACATGAGCAGGATCAAGATACTGTTATGGGACACGAATTAGGGCTTAATTCGTGAGTCACTTTAGTGACGCAATTTAAGACATAGTTGAATGTCTTAGGACATAAAGTCTTGTCTTAAATAAAATCTACATTTGTGATATTTAAATTTTTTAGACAAGTTTAAATATATTAATTGTTAAATAGTTAATTTGATTAATCTATTTACAATTGAATTCTTGTTTAAAATATTGGGAAATAATGAATTGACTAAGTCTCCTAAGAGTTAGGGGATTATTGATTTATTAAATTCTCTAATATTGGATAACAAGAGGAGGGTGGCGCCTCACTCTTGAATTAATTAATGAAATATGATTTTATTAATTTGAATTCAAGATTTAAATTTGAATTCAAGATTTGAATTTGAATTAAGATATTAGGGTAATATTTTAATTCAATTTGTTAAGGATATTAATAAGTTGGTTATAACTTCCTAAGAGTTAGGATTGTTATCTTATTTATTAAATTCCTATAAAACCTCTAGGAGGGGGGCGAGTTCTTCAAGATTCAAATGCAAGATCATGCAAGATTTGATCTTGCACTTTGAATTTCAAGAATGCATTTTGAATTTTAAGTTAAGATATTAATGTAATATTTTAATTAAGAATTCAAATCCTCTTGACTCATTCCAACCAATGGGAAGTGTGCATTCTTGATTTCAAGATATGATCTTGAAATTTAAATTAAGATTGCATCTGAATCTTGAATTATAATATTAGTGTAATTTTATAATCAAGATTTGGTGATTCCCTAATTTTAGGAATGGGACTCTTTAAAAACACACACCAAGTCGCATAACCCCAATAGGAGAGGAAAAAGTCGCCTATCCTAAAGTGAGAAGAGAAATAGAGGGAAGTCGCATAATCCTAGAGGAAAATAGGGAGAGTTCGACTGACCCTAAACTTAGGGTTTTAGAGGCGATTTGTGTGTGAGGAAGAGAGAGAGGCGAAAAACCCTAGAGTGAGTGGCCAAGAAGTTCGTTCTTGGTACTGCGCCACTTGTTCTTGGATATTTCAAGAAGTGTTCTTGAAATTCCAAGATTGTAGATCAGTTCCCATAATCTCTTGGAGAAGAGATTGGAGGCTAGCACCTGAGTATCTGCCAAACTGTTTGTGTGGATCACCGGCAGAGGAAGGACATGAGTCTGTGGACTTCTTGGAATTGCGATCTTTCAAAGCAACCGTCTGATTTAGGTAAACGTCTTTTCTCTCTGGTATAAACACAAGTAGTGGTTCCTTTGGAGGAGATTATATAAAATTTTAATTTTACCTTTTCCGCTGCGTTTTGTTCCATAATCTCCAACAGAGAACCACCATCAAGAAGAAAGGATTGAAGCTTATGACCTTTGATAGTGGCCATAGCTTGCTGTTTCCACAGAAGGAAATTGTCATGCTCGAGTTTAACTGAGATAGGATGAGGGCCATATCGCTGAGTATGAACAAAAGGGACTAAACTGATACTCTGAGTTAATTGAGGAGAAGAAGAAGAAGAAGAAGAAGAAGAAGAAGAAGAAGAAGAAGAAGAAGGAGGTGAGGGGGAAGCCATAGACGCTAGTCTAAAGGCTCTGATACCATATCAGATATAGAAGAAGAATAGAAAATGCCCTGATTTACTCAATGAATGAATTGGTGACTAAATACACAATCTAAGAATATTTTAGTAGGAGGACACCTCACCTATTTGTACAGCTCATGATAACAGAAAACACTAATTTACATTAATACACTAATTTAATTTGTCTTATCTCTATTACTCTCTCTCTCCATATCAATTAACTTCATACCTAATGGACATGCAAAGATTTATTTAAAATTTAATAATGAAACAAAATTTTAAACTAGAAAAAATCAAAAAAATATTTATTATATTTCAAAACCATAAAAGTATTCAATTTTAATTTTTATAATCCTGTATTTTATTTTAATATAATATAATAATAATATAAATAATAAAAGAATTTTTATTTTGATCTTATCGAAATAGTAGGGGTGGAACATTATTTAACTTCTTCACTACTTTTTTTATTCTCTTAACAATTCATGTCAAAATTAATTTCATTATAAAGTTTTGGAGACCAACTATTGATAAAGTCCCAATGACATATATAATAGTATAGATAAGCATAATTAAGCATAACAAACTCAATCAATGAAAGTTTAGAATAAAATTGAAATTATTTTAGCAAAAAAAAAATAGAAATACTTATATAAATGTTATATATATACATATATTGAAAATATTTTTTTTCATAGCACAGTTTATATATATATTATTCTAATCTCTCATTTTTTTTAGAAAATCTACTATTTTGTCTCTGAATTTACATCGAGTCAACCAATTAATCCTTGATCGAATAATCAAAATATACAATTCAATTTCTAAATTATTGTAATTGTCAATGATTTGGTCCCTGAATCAAATTCAGGGACCAAAAAGTATAAAATTAGTTCAAATTTAAGGACCAAATAATATTAATTCAATACAAATTCAGAGACCAAAAAGTATAAAATTAGTTCAAATTCAGGAATAAAATCGTCACTAAGGACCAAATAGTTAGTAATTGAATATTTTAGAGACTCGATTGTATATTTCAATTGTTCAGGGACTGATTAGTTGACTCGGTGTAAATTCAGGGACCAAATAGTAGATTTTCTCTTTTTTCTTATATATATATAGCAATGTAAGTAACACTTTGAAAGGTTCTATAGGATTCCATGTCTAAAAGCAGCAAACCATAACTCTTGGTGGTCATTGAATTCCTTCACTATCACTTTTTTTATCTTTAAAGGAAAGTATCGTTCATTCATCATCGATCCTGCTCACTCAAACTTACATTCAAATTAACCCAAAAAAANAAAAAAAAAAAAAAAAATGGTCCAACTTGCCGGCGTGACAATAATAAGGGTACACACACAAACTAAGAAAGAAACAAAGAAAGGAAAATAAATAAATAAATAAATTAAAAGCTTTGGAAACACATGCAACAGTACTTATCACCACTAACATACACACTATGCTAGCTCGTATGTGTTGCATGCATGTTGCAGCCACATATATATATATGGCAGAGATCCACACAGAGAAGAAAGAAAGAAACTCACATGGTGAAAGCTACTGTTCAATGTTCACTGCAATTTTTTTGTTTTTTGGAGAAAAAGAAGAATCCCTAATTTGTCTTTTCTGCACAAACTAATATGGCAAGTTGGCAACACTTACCGATATATATACATTTATGTACCAAACTTTTGAAGAATGTGATACTCTTCTCTTGTCTTCATATATACATGTTAATATTATATAGATTATTAGATGATTACTTATAATAGTTTTTACGTGATTTGCGAGGTAAGAGATAAAGTATTAATACGGTGGGATGCTACGGTTTATAACTATATATATATATATACTTGTCAAACATATTTTTAATTCATACAATAAGAGTATTTTTGAAGGTTTTGTTGTATCTTTAATTAAATAAACTTGTTTATGAACTTTTACTTATTAAAAATTAATAGTGACTATTCAGGTCTCAAATCCTTCCATTTGACTTATTTTTACCTTAATTCTTATATATATATTAACTAGGGCAATATTTTTGTTATATTTGGTCATTTGGTGTCTAATTATTCAATAATTAAAAACATTATATATGTCATATCAAGACTACATGATAAATTCCTTTGCAAAAGGTCTACCATATATTATTACAATACAACAAACACTTGAAGATTTATCTAAATTTTCTCCATTCACTTGTTTTAAAAAATCCCTTTGCTTTCATCATACATTTGCGTAAACTTTATTTATTATATTCCCACACAAAAACTAATATCGCGTGAAAGGTTGCATGGCTTTAGAAACCATTCATCAAAAACATGCATCTTCTGAATTCTGATTTATGTCATTACTCTCTCTCTCTATATATATATATATGATAAGACAATAAAAAAGAATGAAACCCATGTGAGTGAAATATATATATATATAGCTAGGGCAGAAAAATATGGTGAAGAAACCTATGCTAGATAAGAGGATCAGATTCAGAATCATATACTATATATGGATGACATTATAACTTTTTATCATATGGGTTTGGTTTTTTTAGGAAGTAAAATTCTGATACATGTGATCATAAGGTAAAAGAAAAAGAATATAATCATGTATATATATATATAATATGCATATAACATATTTATTATGATCTAGATTCTCTGTGCTAGAACTAAAATAGCAGTTGAGGTTTGCTTTACTATGGAGGGTTTGGTGTTTACTGCTTCCTCGACGGAAATGGATGAGTTTGGAAGCTCTTTATGCAAATCAAAAGCTGTTTCCTCCAAATTTTTTCACACATAAGGTTAAGGAAATTGTTCTAAAGGGAATGGAAAATTGAGAAGGAAGATTTTGCTAAAGAGAAATATTCGGGCCTTTGCCCCGACTAATTCGAATTTGACCTTCATCGTGCACCTGACATCGTGCACTTGATTATAGTAGGAGAGTCTCCCAACAGAAGTTACTATATTTACAATATCTCAATTTTAAAATTTTGTTTAAACGATACCAAATCACTTACCACTTGAATCAACCTCTTGTTGATTAAAGAGAATTATATTTAAAATAAATAAATAAATAAAAAGGTCTTTCGGCGAAAGAACCTAGCTAGCTATATAGAAACCCCTTTCCATTACACTCTAGTGATCTCAACGTATAATTGGTCTTACATACAACTCAATCTGATGTGTTAAAAACTAAAAGCTACCAAAGTATACAGATAAAAGGTGGTAATATATATATAGAATGTGGAATATATTATATATATATATGGTTCTTTCTTTGCGGTTTTACTACAATTAAAGCTAATACATATGCTCCAAAAAGGATTTGACCTTCATATGTTGTCATTAAAAACCCTAGTTCTCTGTTTTAACGCAGCAATTTTAAGGATAATAGTTAGTTAAGTACAGCTCTTAGTTATTTTTGTCGGAAGAAAATTTTATTTTAATCTTTGACACACACACACATACATATATACTTGTGACTTTTTATTCAAGTCCTCCTCATGTTCTCCTTTTGCCAATTAAGTCCTTTAATTATTCTAAAACTTAAAATGTTTCCGTCTCATATATATATATATATATATCTTTGGTTTATTGACTAATTCATTAGCCTTTATAATTTATATCAAAGTTTAAGCTTAATTTATCAAAAAATTAGTATCTTAAGCTTAATTTAATTAAATAATGTGTAATTAAATTTATTAGATTTACCCATAACGTAATTAGAAGTGAAAATAAAATTATAATTCATTTATTTATAACTAAGAGATCCTTCGAAAACAAAATTTTGAGAACATTGAAGATCTTAATCATCCAAATTAAAATGAAAATTATTGTTTAATGAAGTGATGAGAGAGAGAGAGAGAGGGCAGTCAAAGATTTTGTGAAGTAATGATTAAAGTAGGGAGTGTGTCTTTACCGAAATGAAAATGATATTTTAAGGAAAGGGCATTGAAGAAGGAACAAAGGAAAGAACAGTAAAGAAAAAGCGTGTTTGGATGGCAGGAAAAAGAATTAAAGGAACAAGAAAATATAAAAGAAAAAGAAGACAGTGACAGTTTGACAGGTAAATTTGTTCAGATGCTAGATGGACCCCCCTCAAGCCATCATCTGATGTATCATAAAAGGGTTCTTTTTCATCCCCAAAACCTAAAACATAAATATGAAATATATATATCTCATGGGATGGACCCACACATGTATGTATATATGGATTATATATGCCCTACCCTATCTTCAAATTCTTTCACATAAAATTCTACTTCAATTTACTCATCCAACACAAAATCTCCAACTGTCTATATGTATATGATAAAGTACGTGCAAGAATAGAATATGAAATTAATTAATGCAACATATTTTGATGTTTAAATATCAAGTCATGGAATATATGTATATCGGGATATTGATGAATAAGTTTTTGAGCAAGAACTCTTGTTTCAAATTAAAAACTTTTAGGGTAAAACTTTTTGCAACACAATAAATCACAAGGAGTTTCTTCTGATTCAAGTATGATGTGTTAAATTAGTGAATTGCTCTAGAGACAATATAATAGATTACAGAAAATTCAGCAATTAAGAATGTGTACTTTTTTGCTTAGGGTTTTCGGATTGTATTTATATGAGAATGGTGAATTTGTTGAAGATTCCCTAGACTTGAGCTAGAGGAGATTCTAATCCCTTAATTGTAGGGTTTAGGGATATTCAGAGTTAGGTTCCAAGATCCAGTGTTAAACTTCTAAAAGATTGCTGCAAACGATAAGTATTAGTCAAGTTGACAGTGTAAGACTCCTAGACTGCTAAGGGCACCCTACCTTAAAGCTTTGTCTTTAAATATCACTTGGTTGGACACCCTCCCATGGGGACAATGCCTTTCCTACATGTGTTAGGTGCGAGCCAAGAGGATGCCCAACGAGGGGCATATAGTCTTTTGTTGTGCGGGAATCGTTTTTCGTAAGGTCGTTGGATAGATATCCTATTATCATTAGTCCTGCCAAAGGTAATAGATATCCTATTATCATTTGAATTTGAAACAAAAGAGAGATCATATTCAGTAGTTTGGGTCTAAAGTGAACCACTATAAAAACGTATAAGACTAATTTAAACATTCTGAAAGATAACTGACCAAAATTGACTTTAAGTCTAGGTTATAGGACTTATATGAGCATTCCATCTATTTTAAAATATGATAATTATCTCTCATTATTGATTACCAAGCACTATACATGTGATCGATGCATGGAAATTTATGAGTCTTTATATACAAGTTCAACTTGACATGTATGAAAAGATTACTGTTTAAAACTAATCTGAACTTCATTTATTTAGTTCAACTTGACATGTATGTAAAGGATCACAATGAACCACCTCTTGTTTGTATTGAGGAGGAATTTTAATATTTTACAGTCCATACATGTAGCAAATTTGTAATCAAGCATATTTTCTCTTCTATAGATTTAAATAAAAGCAGAGGTAATTAATGACTCAATTCTAAAAGGAATATATAAATATTTCATTTTAGTCTTTAAAAGATGACTTAAATTATAAAATACTCTTTTCAAGATGTAATTATAGTCATTTAAAATTATATATGAAATGTATAAAGTGGAAATTAACAATATATATATATATCTAACTTTTTTCTTCAATAAGCTAATAAAATCATATTAATGTTACCATCAAGTTTAAGTTGATATATTTAACAGAGTAAATAAATTGATTATAATTAAATCTTAAAAAAATTAAAAAAAATCCCTTAATTAATTAGGAACGGAATAATTAATATAATAGCAAAAGCACTAATTTCGTT
Organism: Chamaecrista fasciculata; assembly: GCA_003254925.1. Classification (NCBI taxonomy): domain Eukaryota; kingdom Viridiplantae; phylum Streptophyta; class Magnoliopsida; order Fabales; family Fabaceae; genus Chamaecrista; species Chamaecrista fasciculata. The sequence continues at coordinate 109,596 of QANZ01018381.1, forward strand.
CTCAAACTTCACACCAACTGTCAATTTCGTTCCCAATCTTCTTTAGCTATCAATCTTGTCCCCGATGTTTTACATTTTAGTCAATTTTATCCTTTGCTCTTATTTTAACCAAATAAGATATTAGGGTCGCTCATGTGTTTAGAGAAGGAAAATCGTGATGCTGACCGTGCAGTTGGTTTTGAGATGGATATGTTTGAACGTTGGATTTCTTGGCATTGTCCACCTAATTTTTTAGGTTTAGTTATGTTTGAAGATGGGTGTGGGTCTCCTGGGCCTAGGGGTTTGTATTTTGTTTGTTTGTTTTTTTTTTTTTGCTTGTGTTGGCCATTTAGGCCTTGTTTGTTACAAAAAGAAAATTAATACTTACGCCTTAATATAATTGACTAAGTCACGTTGTGGGAGACTAGCTCCTTCTGCTAGACTTAACTCCCGTTGATTTTCTTCTTTATTTTCAAAACCATATTAGGTAAGAATTTCTTGAGGTTAGATTTAGACATTGTTTAAACCTGATTAGTTAATCTTGTCGAACTTTTTCTGGTCTATGTTTCTAAATGGTCCTGATATAATATAACTTTTAATACAACTATTACTTTAATTAGACAAGATAGTGACTTAGTCCTCTAATCGGAGTGTGTGTATATATATATATATATATATTTGATTGCAGAAAACAATACCACAGGATCATCACCCTCTTGTCCCAACACAACATTAATTAATTAATTAATTAATCAATTGATTAATTTGAAGATTCCACCGCGTATATGCCACCGCGTATATATATATAACATAGAAAAAGCAAAGCCAACTTACTTAATACACCATTTTTTTTTTATATATTTTTCTTCTTCTAATCGTATATCATACTAAAAGCATGAAGATATGTATTAATTAAATGTTAAATAAGTGTTTGTTCAGCAAAGAATATTATTGCATTATTCAGCTTTAATTGGATCGCAGTTTAATTAATTAATTATTAGCAAATTCTGCAGGATGTCACACTGCTTCTAACATGCCTCTACACTTTACTGATCTCCCACTTCTCTTTTTTATTTTTGTAATCCCTCTCTAGCTATATTTATGATCTTAATTAATTAATTAATTAGTTTATTAATATATATCGATCTGCATGCATCTTCATTTGTATTGATCATCGTGGTTCAGATTCACAGATAGTACGTTAATCTATCTACTTATAAGGTCCATATTCATCAAGCACATGATTTTCTGGGTTAGCAACGTTTCTTGGGATATGTAAAAAAAAGGTTTTACGAATCTTTGTGTATTATTGGTACATTTAAACTTAATATATTAATTAAGAGAAAACTTATTATTTGGTCCCTGAATTTATACTGAGTAATTAATCAGTCTCAAAATAATCAAAATATACTACTCAGTCCTTAAATTATTGCAATTGTCAACGGTTTGATCCCTAGGTCAAATTTGGGGACCAAAAAGTACAAATTCAAGAATTGAATAACATAAATTTAGTACAAATTTAGGGACCAAAACGTGTAAAATTGGTTCAAATTCAGAGACTAAATAATATTAATTTAATACAAATTCAGGGATAAAAAGTATAAAATTAGTTCAAATTTAAGGACAAAATCGTCACTAGGACCAAATAGTTGATAATTGAAATATTCCAGGGACCAAATCATCTATTTCAATTATTCAGGGACTGATTAGTTAACTTGTTGTAAATTAAGAGACCAGATAGTAGGTTTTCTCATTAATTAATGAATTTTTATAAAGAGTTAATGATATTCTTATGAGAATATGCAGACTCCATTTAATATTGTAGTCTCTAGCTATATCTGCTTTTGCTTCAAGTGGATATATATGAATCTAAGATAATTCTTTTATTATTTGTTTAATATAATGCAAACTATAAATTATATATATGTAACTGCAAAATAATTCTGAGCCAACAGAGAGAAAAAAAAAAAGTAACAGTTTATTAGCCATATTAGCGCCTTTCACTATTATTTAATAATTATATACAAGTTAAAAAGAATGGATTAAAATAAATCTCCATATAGATACTGAAGATATATATAACCTGGTATTTTGGAAGAGTTGATTTCATTGAAATAATTTATAATTTCATAAGGAAAAAAAAACTATGGGGTACTATTATTACTACCCACAAATATATGTATATTTATACATATATGTTAATTATGCACAAAATTATTCATATATACCTTATTGAGAAATGACATAATTGCTTCTTTTCTCTAATATATATAAAAACTTACACATATATATATATATATATATATATGTAACAGATTTGAAAGGTAACTACAAGTAAATTCATTTTGATATCAATGTATTCAAGTATAACATTATTGTGTATTCATTTTGAACATGCTTATTGTTATTTTATAATTATTTTTCTTCAATAAGGCACTGATCTTATAGTTGCATTTTTATTAAATTTACCAAGTGATTATCAATTGAAATTATCTTATTCAGAATACCTTTAGTTACAAGAATTTTTAGCTGTCAAAAGAGTTTTTCTCTTGAGAATTATGAACTTAATATATTGAAATAAACTACTTAATAAGAAATTACAAAGAATAAAAAGAACGTAGTCCCTATATATAAAGCACTTCAAATTAATTAACTATATTGGTGGCTAGATCACATTAATATTGATCCTAGGCAATCTTTGATATAAATAACCATCATAGTTGCACATGATGGTTATTTGCATGAAACAGAATATAATGATGTTAGCCTAACCTAGCTAAAACATGTGCTCATATATACAAGCTTGTATATATTAATTAACAAGTACAACTTAATTAATTATACATCAAATATTTTAAATGCAAGATTTATATAAATATAATCTACTATTTTTTTATTTGTATCGAATTAATAAATCAGTCTTTGAATAATCGAAAAATACGGTTCAGGCCTTGAAATTTGCAATTGCCAACAGTTTGGTCCCTAGGTCAAATTTAGGAACAAAAAATATACAAATTTTGTATAAATTTAGGAACCAAGATATATAAATTTAATACATATTTAGGGACCAAAAAGTAAAAAATAAGTTCAAATTGAGGGACCAAATCGTTGACAATTGAAATATTTCAAGAATCAAATCGTATATTTCGATTATTGAGAGACTAATTCATTAATTCAGTACAAATTTAGACATTAAATAATATACCTTCTCATATATATATATATATATATATATTAATTATTATTATTATTTTATTAATTTCCCTTAAGTATCATTCATTGAAGACAACTCTATTCGAAGCATAAGCATTAAATGTAGGCACCTCTCTTATATTACTCGAACTTAAATTTACCATGTTGTGAGAGATAGTCTCTTCCGGTGGATCCAACACCCTATATATCTATTAATTAATAATATAATATAGGCTTAAGTGTACTTTTGGTCCCATAACTATGACAAAGGTTTCATTTTGGTCCCATAACTTTTTATGTTGCAATTTCGGTCCCATAACTATGACAAAGGTTTCATTTTGGTCCCATAACTTTTTTTGTTGCAATTTTGGTCCCATAACTTCTCAAAAGGTTCCACCGTTAGTCCCTTGGTGAATTCCATCCATATTTAGCCGTTAAGTATGACGTGGCATAGTAACTAGGATCATGATGTGGCAAAATAAGATGAAGTGGACTGAAATAGGATCTATATGCAACATATTAAAACTTATCTATACCCAACCACAAAATATATAAAGAGTGGTACTGACAACGACCAATCTGGTGGGGAAGAAGAGACTTCAAGCAGAAGGCGCCGACGAAGTCGATGGGATCGTCAGCCACAGTCAAACGACCAAAGCGGCGGCGACGGCGAATCGGGAAGCGGAACGAGGAAGAGGAAGTCCCGTTGGGCTGATGAGGAAGAGGAAGTACCACTCTTTGTATATATTGTGGTTGGGTATAGATAAGTTTTAATATGTTGCATATAGATCCTATTTTCAATCCATTTCATCTTTTTTTGCCACATCATGATCCTAATCACTATGCCATGTCATACTTAACGGCTAAATATGGATGGAATTCACCAAGGGACTAACGGTAGAACCTTTTGAGAAGTTATGGGACCAAAATTGCAACGAAAAAAGTTATGGGACCAAAATGAAACCTTTGTCATAGTTTTGGGACCAAAAGTGCACTTAAGCCTATAATATATATATATAGTCATAATAAATTATTATTGAATAGTTATATTATATAGACATTATAGTATTGCGTGTTGTAGAGTATGGACGGTCCATATGGAGAGGCCCACACAGCCTTTTTGAGGGTCCTCTGATTTTTGTTAGTTTGTGAGCAGACAAAAGCACACAGAAGCTTCTTATCCTCTCTCTCTCTCTCTCTCTCTCTCTCTCTCTGGGTTTTGTTTTCACACACAACAACAAGACATTATACATATCGGCATATCCATCCCACCTCTTACTCTTTAGATTCTATGCTATTCTATTCAAAAGCTAATAATATATAATTTATATATATAAATATAACCCTTTTATTCTTTTACACTTTAGTCCCTCAATTTTCATCATAATTGCTAAACCTACCACACTACCCTAACCTTGTAATATCCCTATATTATGAAGGGCAAAACCCTAAGACTCTACCCTCAACAGTGTCCCTATTTAGTTGTATATCGTACACCCCAGTTTGGTTCACAAAAACACATCATTTCTCTCTTTCTCTCTCTCTTCTTCATCTTCTTCACTCTCTTTCTCTCTCTAAAGTGAAGTGTAGTAATTAATGGCTCCAATGAGTCTGCCTCCTGGATTTAGGTTCCACCCAACAGATGAAGAACTTGTGGCTTATTATTTGGAGAGAAAAATCACAGGCCGTTCTATTGAGCTTGAAATCATCCCTGAAGTTGATCTCTACAAATGTGAACCTTGGGATTTGCCAGGTACTTACATATATATATATATATATAGTTTGTGATGTTAATTAATATTAATTAGAGTAAACTAACAATTTGATCCCTGAAAGATTAAAAAATGCATTTAAACCCTGAAAGATCAAAATGGTATACTTTTTAGTCTCTGAAAGGACTAATTAGTATACCATTTTAATCTTTCAAGAATTGAGTGGTCAGCTTAATGATCTTTTATGGATCAAATTATTAGTTTACTCTATAATTTACTAACTTCATTTAATTTAGTTTCATATATATATATATATATATATATATACTTCAACTCAATCATATCTATATAGTTTGTGATGGTGGTAATTAGTATTTATTTTTTTGTGAAAAATAATAATTAAGAAAATGTATTTGTATATATATATAGAGAAATCGTTTCTGCCAAGTAAGGATATGGAGTGGTACTTCTACAGTCCCAGGGACAGGAAGTACCCAAACGGTTCAAGAACGAACCGGGCAACGCGAGCCGGATATTGGAAAGCGACAGGAAAAGACCGGGCGGTTCACTCGCAGAAACGACAAGTGGGAATGAAGAAGACTTTGGTTTATTACAAAGGAAGAGCTCCTCATGGCATTAGAACTAATTGGGTCATGCATGAGTATCGTCTCACTACTTCTGATCATGAATCTTCTTCTTCTTCTTCCTCTTTCAAGGTCCACTTATTGATCTCTAAAATTTATTCATTTATATTTTATCTTAATTGAACTCTCTTATTCATTTATCTGTGTTTTTCTAAAGTTAAAAAAATTAGTGTTTTTTTAGAAAGCTAAGGAAGACAAATATATATTTTAGACAAATATATATTTGGAAAAGATCACCGAAATATTGAATAAATAGTTTAGTCAATAAAAGACAAAAAACATTATATTTATTGGTCCTTTTTATGGACTAAATAGTATACCGTTTTAATGTTTTAGGAATTAGATTATATCTTAATTCAACTCTTATATATTTATGTTTTTCTAAAGTGAAAAATTTAGGGTTTTTTGAGAAAGTTAAGGAAGACGTGTATATATATATATAGTAAACTAACATTTTGATCTCTTCAAAATTATTAAGCTGACAACTCGGTCTTTGTACGATGAATACAATATAGTTTAGTCCATAAAAGATCAAATAATGTATTTATTAGTCTTTTTGTAATCTAAATAATATACCATTTTAATCTTTTAAAAACTAAACTTTGTATTTCAATTTTTCAAAAATCAAATTATCAACTCAGTTTCGTTCAAGAATCAAATTTTTAGTTTGTTTGGTTGTTGATCCCTTGTTGATTAGAGTATATATGTAAATATATTAACAAATAGTAATTATGTATGTTTGAGTAGGATTGTGAATAATAATAATAATATATATTAATTATTGGTGATTGTATATATATAGTTAGGTAGGTATAGGAGAAACCCTAAAAAGGCACAAAAGTGAATCACGATCCAGAAACAAGACAAGATCCTGAACTTCAGTGTTATTTGTTTTGCTTTAGTCTTTATTAAGTTGGACAACGATTTTAGGTTCACTTTAAGGTTGATCTCTCTGTGTGTGTTTTGTGTGTGTGAAACTATAGATCAAGTACAAGCTAGCAAATAGAGCAATAAACCCTATAAATAGTTTTGAACCTTGTTCCACAAGGATGCACATGCCACTACTAATTAATAATATTCTTTTTTTTTTTTTTTTTTTTCCTTTATGATTCTCATCTATCAAACTTTATTTTTCTTTTCTTTTCTTCTTTTTACAAAGAATATGTATGATCAAACATGATGATGATGATGAAGACTGATGAAGATTGTTCTTCCAATATACTGTTGCATTCTATTTGTATGATTATTGTATATATCTCACACTTTTCTTTTCATATTCGTTTTCCCAAATATATACAATATCAATCCCATCAATAATTTTATTAGCATATGGTCGTCACAACAATATTATTTATTAATTTACAGGATTCCTACTCATTGTGTCGGGTCTTCAAGAAGACGATTCAAATCCCAAAACCTAAAGAAGAAGATGAAGAACAAACTGAGAATAATAATAATAATAATATCAATATTGCAAAGAAGGCATCAATATTATTCTCATCAGAAGATCAAGGATTAAGGGAGGACTCAAGTGGCATTAATAATAATAATAATAATAATATTAATAATAAGCTTCTTCCTAATAATTGTGATAATAATGCTTCTTCTTCGGATCTCACTCAAGGAACACCAACTGATGATCAGACTGATGGTATAGGAGATCAAGAATATTTTCAACCCCAATTTGCTTCTGATGAAGCCAATAGTAATCCATATTCTCTTGCCATGGATTATTCATCAAATCTATTTCAGGTACATATATTAAATTTATTTTAATTAATTAACTTTTTCTCTTACAAGTTGCATGAGTTTGTTTGTATATATATAGATTAATGGTTAAATTACAAGAAGACGCATGAGTTTTCGGCCGAGGGCAAAAAATACCTCTGAATTTTAAAATTTGACAGATATATCCTTTGAGTTTTTAGTTTTGTTCATTTAAGATGTCGGAGTTTCAAAATTTGACACATAAATCCCTTGAGTTCTCAGTTTTGTTCACTTAAGATCTCTGAGCTTTAAAAAATGTGATATTTAGGAGTCTAAGTGAACAAAAGTTGAAAGTTTAGGGGATTTTTCTGTTTAGTTTTAAAATTCAAGAATTCGAAAAATGAGTACAATTAAAAACTCATGAGACTTATCTGTCAAGTTTTAAAATTCACGGGTATTTTCTATCTCTGAACTAAAACTCAGATAATCTTATTAGTGTAATTTATCCTAGATTAATTATTAAATGATCATATATTTGAGAAATTCTTGATACACTTGAGATATGAAATATATATTGCATATATAAGATCTAACTTGAAATTAGATATAGAAAGGATTGATCATCGATTCAGATTATAAAACCCACTTTGGTGGGCCCTTTTATCTCTTTTATTAAAAATTCTAGCAAACAATCGTTCAAAAATGGATAGACTGTTTAGAATATATTTTAACTTTTCCTTTTTTCTCCATCTTCATGCCATTCATGCTCATGATTACCCCTTTGCTAAGTCTACATTTCCAGAAATATTCTGCTTTTTGTGTGTCTGTATGTTATATATATAGCTGCTTTATCAGTTTGAAACTTCACTCTCACACCTCAAATTAGTTAATTTAATAATACTGCATAAATTTGTAAAACTCACAAAACAAATTCACTAATTAATATTTACATATATATATATATATTGATTTTTAAGGATTTATATATATATATAATGTGTGTGTTGTAATAATTAGTGTGGCCCACATGACATGTCTTTGAGTTCTCTTTTGATCTTAAAGTGACAAAAGTTACAAGTATGATGAAGTTCCTATCTTTTCGTAAAGCTTCCACCATATATATCTCTAAAATTCATTTAGTGTGACACTCCAATTTCACTAGCTTTTTTCAGTTCTTCCTTCACCATCTCCAATAACACTTATTTTGACTGACTCAAAATTGAACATTTTTCCAAAGTGAATACATCTTTTTCCCTACCCATTTTTTTCTTCATCTCGTGCCTTCATTGATCTGATCTGATCTGATGCCCTAGTTTTCTAAAAACTAAAGCATATATATACATATATACACACATTTCAAACATCTTAGGCTAGCTAGCTAGCTAGCTCATCTTTATTAGTCTTTAGTCTTTACCTTTAAACACATTCTTTATATATATGAGTGCTCAAATTAGACTTCTTTAGCTACTTTTTGTTGTACACATTCTCATCAGCACTAAATATGCATCTGATTGGGGGCTTCAATTTCTTCAATTTTTTCTTCTCTTTTAGTCCTAAATACAAATACCTTTTGTTTCAAAGTTTATATATATAGGTCAGTCCAACCCAAGTGACTCTTCATTTCAAACTGAGCATCTTTTTTAAGACAATGACACTCACAAATTGATATAGGTTTCTCTTTATTGATTTGCTTAAGAAGTTAATCGAGAGAGAGAGAGAGAAACAAACAAGTGGCCTGGGACCCAAACATATTTGATAAGAATCTTCTCTCTCTTCATTTTGTCAATGATACTCTACAATTCAAGTTATATATGTGCTAATGATCATTGTATGAAGTTATTGCATTTTAGTTATTATACTGTGCGCATGTTTTATGAAATACTAAAAATGAGTATTAAAGATATGTACATTATATATATAGTCCTTCATAACTAGATTGTTTGGGAGTTCAATCATTGCTGTCCCAATTCTTCTAATTGCAATTAAGTTTCATTAAAAGGTACGTACCGATAATATAATGGGCCTATATATATATGATTTATATATATATAATTTGGCATGATTAGGAAACATGTCAAAAATTGTAATAAAAACCATATATATTCACGTGCATTATATTATTATTAGGTAGGAAACAAACAAACAAACAAATAAATAAATAAGAAACTTATTTATGAACTCATGCATGCATATATACGTGCTAACTGTGTGTATATGATATTGGATGCAGGAAATGGATGTATCAATGTATAATGGAGGCATGCATTATCAACTTCCATACCCACCTTTGGAGCTTGAAGATTTCCCTCAAATCAATTTAGCAGAGACAGAGATAAAGACAACAATAAAGAATAATATTAATGATTGCAATATGGTATTATATGATGATGATCACAACAAATACAGAGATTGCAGTATGAGTGGAACCCTAGAAGAGATCATCTCTTTGTGTTCTTCCTCTCAAGATCATCATAATAACTCTTTGCCTCTCCCAATGCTAGATAATTGATATATCTTATTACACCAACCTTATAATCATCACACTCAACACAATTTCATTCACACGCACAAATATATATCTATATCTATATTTATATGTATTGTGTTGGCTCAAATAACAACACATATATATACAGGGATTTGTAAGTTTTTCATCAAAATCCTGAAAGAAGAGCTAGGCTCTATATATATATTGTGTACTAAGTAGGAGTATATGTTGAGTCAAGGTGGCTCGCATAGGTTTTTTTTTTTTTTTTTTTTTTTTTTTTTTTTTTCTATTTTGATCTTTGGAGGTGGGGTTTCAATGTTTCTATTTATTAATTAATTATTTATTTATTTTTGCTTTTATTTCTTTCATACATAGTGTTACACAATGTTGCTGTTGTGGACTCTTGGTGTGCTTTTGGGAGTGCAAAAGGATGAGCCATATATATATATATATATATATTCAATTTTGTTTTGGGGCTTTTATATAATATATTTGTGTGGTTATGGCTTTTTTTGTGGTAGAAAATGGAAATATTAAATTATTGAATAAAGTTCATTCAACAAAAGACCAAGAGGCCAATGTTGAAACTGAAGTAGAGTCATGCAGAAAAGATAGTAATGATAGATATTGAACTATTAATCAAGGTGATCATGACTCATGAGTTTAGAATGCGATTCAATTTCAAGTAGATTAATGTTTAAATTTCTTGTAAGTTCAAATCCTTAGAATTGCACATGTTACTCAAATTCAGTGTTATGAAAACTGAACCAGTTCAACTAGGACATATAGTGAAAGAGGTTCGGTTTGAATTATTAGACTGTTTGAATTGGGCTGACCCGAATTGAATCATGGCCCGGAGCAATTTTTAGAAAATTAGCCGAGTCCCAATTTTTTAAAAATAAAAAACAGTTTTTTGGTATTTTTTTTTGTTTATTTTATGGGCCAAATATAAAAATAATAATAATAATATGAAACTCAATATAAAATGTTGTAAATCTATTAAAATAAACAAAAAAAACTCTTTTTTTCAATTTTATTAACTTATTTATTGTTCATGCTGTAAACTCTTATATATTTTGTTGGCCAAAGTGCGAATTTGGTCCTGTAACTTTGCTCCAGGTCTCAAATCAGTCCAATATCTTTTTTTGTTTCGAATTTGGCCCTGTATCTTTGCTCCAGATCCAAAATCAGTCCTATATCTTTTTTTTTTGTTTCAGTTTTGGTCCTATATATTTTGAAAACCTCCCACCGTTATCCGTCCATTTTAAATTACAGTTTAGTCTTGAAAACTTTAAGTCCCTTTCACTTTAGTCCATGATTATCAAAATGAAAGTGAAAGAGTATCCCTAAAGATTCTCAAACCTTACATATTAGTCCCCTAATCCATGATTTTTTCATGAAATGGAATAGAAATGCAAAAACAACACAAATTAAAGAAAATCACAGAGGGACCAAAACTGAAAACGCAAAAAATTTAAAACCTACAAAAAAATGCCCCAAACTTGCCGGAAAAACGTACGAAAATCGCCGAGAAACTTAAGAACTCATCCAAAAAACCCAATTATTTGAGTGAGATTTCAGTGAGGATTGAGGTTTTTGGATGAGTTCTTGAGTTTTTTTGGCGATTTCTGTACATTTTCCGGCGAGTTTGGGGCATTTTTTGTTGAGTTTTAAATTCTGTGTCTTTTCGGTTTTGGTCCCTTTGTCATTTTCTTTAATTTGTGTTGTTTTTGCATTTTTATTCCATTTCATGAAGAATTCATGGATTAGGGACCAAGATGTAAGGTTTGAGAATCTTCAGGGATGCTCTTTCACTCTCATTTTGATAGTCAGGAACTAAAGTGAAAGAGACTTGAAGTTTTCAGGACTAAACTGTAATTTAAAATGGACAGAGGACTAACGGTGGGAGGTTTTCAAAATATATGAGACCAAAACTGAGACAAAAAAGATATAGGACTGATTTGGGACCTGGAGCAAAGATACAAGATCAAATTCGAGACAAAAAAAGATATAGGACTGACTTGGGACTTGAAGCAAAATTATAATACCAAATTCGCACTTTGGCCTATTTTGTTTGTGTAGAATAATAAAATTATGAATTTACAAATATATATTATTATTATTTAAATTTTATGATTATATTTTATTAATTGTATATTACTTTCATTCAAAATAATTCAATTTTTCTATTTCTATGTTTATCACGTTATTTGATTCTATCGTCGATTGAACTAATCAACTCGAAAATCTTTTTAATTCACTTACCGATTTGTTTTTTAAAACATTGCACAAATTTGACGGAAATATATTAAGATTATTTGATTTTTGAGTTGTGGCCGAACCATTATGGAATAGTTTCTAATTGGGCTGAAGAATCCAAAAAATGGTGTTGCAATCATTAAAAACTTTTTAGCCCACAATCAAAAAGACCTAAATCCTTTGAAATACTTCTATAACTATATAAGGGAGGAGCCATTTTCATGAGTGGGAATGTTTTTGCCATATTTAACTATACAAAAGTTCGTTGAATATGAACAAGGTTTTTATTATTGAGGATATTCCATTTTTGTTTAGCCATGAAAACAGCATTCACAAATTGACAACCCCTAATATTACCAAGACCACCAAGGAATTTAGGCTTATATATAGCTATATTTCCAACGTCTAAAATGTGGTTTTTTCTTAAGTAAATTATACTTTGGTATCTTATTTTATGGACCGATTTCACTTTGGTACTTTGTTCTTTCAAAAGTGACACTTTGGTATCATGTTCTTTGCACCGTTAACGTATGGTTCCCTGTTCTTTCAAAAGTGACATTTTAGTACCATGTTCTTTGTATCGTTAACACTTTGGTACTCTAACAAAGATAGAACATGGTAACAAATCGTGAAAGAACAAGATACCAAAGTAAAATCGGTTTATAGAATAGGGTACCAAAGTATTAACGGTGTAAAGAACAAGGTACCAAAATGTCACTTTTGAAAGAACAAGGTATCAAAATGTTAACGGTACAAAGAACAATGTACCAAAGTGTCACTTTTGAAAGAACAGAGTACTAAACTGAAATCGATTCATAGAACAGGATACCAAAATGTAATTTACTCTATAAAATTATTCCACTCATCGCTTTTCTTTATTTAGTTTCATTTTCACAAATAATCTTTGTGTGTGTATACAAGAAGGTTAAAGACAATGGCTTCAAAAGTTTGAACAGCTTCAAAAACCCATACTTTAACGGTGCAAATAGCATGATATAAAAGTGTAAACTTTTGTTATTATGGGTATTATGTAAACTTTTGAAGTTGTTCAAGGTCTAATTCAAATATTGGAATGTCAAGGATAAATAAGAATTGAATATTTGATTGTATTTTGTATGAGTAAACTAACAATTTCGTCATTGAAAGATTACCGAGTTCACAATTCGATTTTTGAAATATTGAAATTTACATTTTAATTAGTTCTTGAAAGATCAAAACGATATATTAATTAGTTTTTTTTATGGATTGAATAGTATACCATTTTAATATTTCAAAGACTAAAAAGCATACCCTTTTGATCTCTCAGGGACTAAATGTGTATTTTAATCTTTCAGGGGCCGAATTGTCAGCATGGTGATCTTTCAGGGACCAAATTGTTAGTTTACTCTATTTTATTTATATTGCTGAGTAGTTGGGCCAACGAAGCTAAACAGATTACTTAGTGAGCCAGTTTAAAGCCCAATCATATGCTCCTATGATGGGCCCATCTCCGGGATCGGGCCTAAAAGGCTTGAACACTTACATTCTTTTAGATCATAATTGAACACTTGAATTTGATAATAGCAGAATATAATAATATTAAAATAGAATAAAAAGTATCAAAAATTAAATAATATTTCATTTTTTTCTTTTATGAATTTAAAATATAATAAAAAATATTTTTTTATTTATCATTCTTAAAATTATTAATTAGATGATATTTACATCATCTATATATATACATACGAAACTTATTATTTACATACATATTTTGAAGTATTTTAATTGCTTGTGTCCCTAAAATCATGTATATTAACAAGGTATAAAATATGAAAAGAACAGGTTTTCCCATAAATCTTTTAATTTTCTTTTTTAAGTGTTAATTATTTATTTGTATCCTTAGACAACAATATCATCTATGGACTATGGGTAAGCAACAAAAGAGTGCCATTTTGGGAATGATTGCCGCCTTTTTTTTTCCTTGGTTTCTAGTCCTATTTTTTTTTTGGTCAAAATCTCATTTTAGTCAACAAACTATATATGCGGTAAGTTTTATTTTGGTCCTAAAATATTTATTTTGCTTAGTCCTCAAACTTTTATATTTATTCTTCTTTAATTTGGCCCCCAAAATGTAATTTTATCTTGTTTATGCCGTTAACTTTAACCTAAAATGTTGAGATGAACAATTTCTCTCTTATATGTGTCATTATAAGTAAATATGTTGTACTCTTTTCCTTATGTTTAATGTTCATTTTAAACTTGTTCAAAAAAAAAAAAAAGCAAATTGACACAGAAATAAAGAAAAAATTTCATCACAAATTAAAAATTTGGGTTTGATTTTTCTTTCAAGTAGTGAAATTTTTTTTTTCTCTTTACCAACTCACTTATCATGACACATGAGAAAAAAAACAATTTTAACTATCCAAGTTATTAAAAATAACCGTAGAAACTAGACGAAATTACATTTCGGACTAACGAAGAAACAAAACGGAACAAAAAATAATTTTAGGACCAAATGAAACTTACCCCATAATTGAGGACCAAAAAGACTCTTTGACCTACTTTCTTTTTCTCTTTTTAGAAGCCTTTTTTTTTCCTTTGGTGAATGATTTCTTCTCTAGGAGATGTTTTTGCCTTTGAAGATTTACCTTCCCACTTCATATCTACAATTCAAAACAGATGTCAAAGATAAGATGATGTTGAAGAAAGAAGATCTAATCCTCATAGAGGTTTACAAGGTGCGTTTATTTGTTTTTTTTTTATGATAAACAAAATTCATTAAGAAAGCAGGAAAGATAACATAGGGTGTATAACAGTATCAAGTTATACAACTTTTACTACAGCTAACATTACAAGTCCTAGGAAAAGGAGAATGCATGGAATCATAAAAACAAGACAAGAAATAAAGGTTGGCATTAAATCAAAAAAAGTCATGGGCAAGAGGAGTCACGACCCCAATTTGCAAGAAGGTCAACAGGTTGGTTTGCTTCCCTAAGAACATGCTGGATTTTTGCTTCTTCAAATAGATGCAGGTAACATCTGCAATTGTGAATTAAAGAGAAAAGGTTATGGTGAGATGAAATATTAGAATCAGTAAGGAGGTTAGCCGCTAAGGAGGAGTCAGTTTTAATGATAATGTGGGAGATCTCAAGGTCACAAGCAAGCTTAAGACCATGAAAGATACTCCAAAGCTCAGCCTTAATGATATTTCCTGAACCAAGAAAAGTGGAGAAAACTGAAATCCAACTCTTATTGTGGTCTCTTATGATCCCACCAGCACCCAATAAATTATCCTTTGCTGAACCATCACAATCAAGCTTAAAAAGAAAGGGGGGGGGGGGGGGGGGGGGGGAGGTTTTGTCCAACTAATGTAAGTAATGACAGTGGAGGAAGGGGGAGAAGAGGGAGAAGACATATATAAAAATTCCACTGACTCAGCAAGACTGTTATTTATGATTAAGGACGGTTGAAAGGGTTTGTTGTTGAATATAAGGTTATTTCTAGCTAACCAAATATTCCTAATCAGGACCTGGAAGAAAGAATTCTAAGAAATATTGTATTTGAATTTTTTCTTATGATTGCAATGAAACTTAAGCCAAGCAGGAAAAAGTAAGTGTCTATTAATGGAGTCAGAGGGGTGTAGAAGATTCCAAATTGAATTGGTTTTTGGACAAGATTTAAAGAGATGATCTAAATCTTCAATGGCATTTTCACACAGGGCACAGTTTGGATTTGGGGCACAATTTTTATTAAAAAGGTTATTATTTGTGGGAATAGCATTATTATAGAGATTCCAAATAAAGAGAGAAAAACATGGGGGAAGATGAGATTTTCAAATCCAATTTAAATCATAGGTTGGATGGTCTTTGAAGATACCGAGATAAGCAAAAGAAGATGAGAAGATACCATTACCCGTATGAGACCAAGATAGAGAATCAGGGATAGAGTTTGTGAGGTCAAAAGGGGTATCAACAAAAGGTAAAAGCGAGAAATCTAAGTTACCTTGTTGGTTATAATAAGAAGAAAAACTACGATGGTTATCATTATGGGGGAGGGGGCCATAGATGATATTTCTAAGAGGTTCACAAGGAAGCCAATGATCATTCTAGAAACTGACGGAGTGACCATTTCCTAAGATCGAAATAGAATTGTTTTTAAGAATATCATTATCTTTATCAATACTTCTCCTAATAAAGGATTTGCAATGAGATTTTTTCTCCAAATTGTTACCATATTTATGTCTAAGGACAATGGAGTAGAGGTTATTTTTGTTTGAGAGGATATTCCATTTTAATTTTGCCATGAAAGAAGCATTTACATGATTTGATTTCCTCAACCCGAGGCCACCATGGTTTTTTGGTTTAGTGAAAATATCCCAGTTAATATGATGTATTGTTTTGGTATTTTCATCATGACCCATAGAAAGTTTCTATTGATAGAATCAATTATTTTTTGAATAGAGATAGGAAGAGAAAAAGATTGCATAGAATGATTGAGATGGAGAAGAGGGTAGAATTAATAAGTTGGATTCTCCCTGCCATAGTGAGAGTATTGCGTTTCCAACCCTGGAGTTTGGAGATAAGATTGTTAATAATGAAGGTAAAGTCAGATTTTTTGTAGTTTGGTTTGAGGGGGAGGCCAAGATAATTTCCTAAAGAAGAAGAAGAAGGAATCGCTAGAGTGGATTCAACATGGTTTTTATAGGAGGGAGCGACAGTTTTTGAGAGCCAAAGTTTGGAATTTTCCAGGTTAATGCTAAGATTGGAGTGATCCGAGAAGTTTTTTAAACAAGATTGGATGGAGAGGATATTCTTTTTTGTATCTTTAGCGAAGAGGAGAATATCGTTTACAAAGAAGAGATGAGAGAAGCTAATACTACTATAATTGTTATTAAAACTAAAAGGTTGCCAATTTTTGTTGTGTACTTCATGAAGGGTTGAGTGATTAAGGAATTCCATAGCAAGAATGAATAGAAAAGGAGATATAGGGTCTCCTTGTCTAATTTCTCTTTGGGGTTTAAAAGAGGGCAGTTTTTTTTCCATTAAAGATAGGAGTATAATTAAACGAGTCAAAGATGGATTTAGAGAGAGAAATCCATTGATGAGGAAAATAAAGAGAGTGAGCATATCGAGAATAAAGTTCCAAGAGATGGTGCCAAAAGCTTTAGTAATATCGAGTTTAATGATCATCTAGTCAGATTTTGATTTTGAGAGATTCATAGAATGCATAATTTCATGAACAGTTATGAACAGATCATTAGTATGTTTACCTTTTTGGAAGGCACCTTGAATTTTGTAATGGGTTAAGCAAATACCAATAGGTCAAAGATGAGAGGGTTTTGAAGGATTTTTAATTTTTAGAATAAGGAAAAGAATGGTATTACCCCAAGAATCAAGTAGGTCCAGGTAGAGAAGATGCAGCTGGAATTGTAGTGAGGGTACTGGAAAAACAGCCGCGGATCTCGCCTCGACAAGTCTGGCGGCGGTTTCGGCGGCAGGATTTCCTGCACAACAAAAATCAGTGAAAAACAAACCAGAAGCGTGAGTTCCCAAGTAATTCTTTGAACTAAAACTTTAAGAGGAATGGTTCTAAACAAGTTAAACAAATTAAAGACTCACTAAACACTAAATAATATACGAAACAAAACAAACAAAACAAAAATTGATTCCCTAAGACATGACAAAGGAAAACCCAATTCGTAAAAACTTGGCACAATTAACCGTTAAACTTTAGGAAAAGTTCCCCGGCAACGGCGCCAGTTTGACCGCACCCGTCGCTAGGTGGTCAAAAATACCGGAATTAAGGCACTATAGTGGTGCAATCCGAGTCGATCTCTCGAGGAACTTTTATGCAAAGTTTAAAAGCAACGATACCAAATTATCACTAATCGGGTGAAAGCAAAGGAAAGTTGTTCTTTGAGTGATTATCTATGACCTAAAACAATAATTAAATAAAGCAATAATATTTTTGGGTTCTTGTTCTTCCAAGTACATTCTTGATTTAACAACTTCAGCTTCATCAAATGTATGCATAACAAGCCATTGAACAACTTGTTCATAATGTTCATCATCATTACACTCACCAAAGCATTCGATGAAGTTGAACAATGGATCATCACTAGGAGAAGAAGGTGAAGGAGTAGTGACAGGAGAAGACGTATCATCAATAACAATATTTTCATCCTCATCTTCACCGTGATGGAGATTGTGTCCTAGGGTCAATCATTTTATATGTATGAACATATTGTTTGACTGATTTATGAATGATAAATTATGTCATTATCATATTATTAGCATGTTTACTGTGATAACAATCCTTGATTAATTATGTGATAATTATTCTCAATTGTCCCTGGTCGATTATTCACGTGGGAACGTGAATGAACTAAGACCAGCATGACTTCGGTGTATGGAGATACACACATGTGATGCTTCTCGAGAGTCATGGTGCAATTATGTAATGGGTTACAAGTTGTTGGACCGACCCGGAGAGTCCTTCATGGTTTTAGTCATGAGTTAGTCTCTCCTGTACACCTGTCACGATGCCCTTAGACCTAAGTTTTTCATTATTCTGGCGTTGTAGATGCTGAACTTTGGCCTAGTCCAACGTTGCTCGTAACAGGGTAGCCATACAGGCTAGGTACGGGTTTAGTTGTTTGCTGTGCTGAGGAATGTGGTTGACCAAGAAGGAATTTTGTCCCTCATTGAGTTGAGAGATATTTGACTGGGGCCCTCGATGAGTTTGTCCAAGGAATGTGTGGCCACACAGGGTAATGGGACTAACTCAAGGAATCGAGAAAGTTATGATTTAGATTACAAGGATGACTTTCCCATGCCTTATCCATGACCAAAATATCGTGTGACAATAGGGATTATGACAAGGTGGTACTAAGGTTAAGTCGTTGATGTTAAAACGATAACTCACGTGTTTTGGGTAGTCGTGATGGCTTGCTAGAGTCCGCTCTCGACTTGTGAGTCATGGAGATGGCTTGTTTCCGATTTCACATGAGGCCTGCTGGGTCACACATGAGCAGGATCAAGATACTGTAATGGGACACGAATTAGGGTTTAATTCGTGAGTCACTTTAGTGATACAATTTAAGACATAGTTGAATGTCTTAGGACATGAAGTCTTGTCTTAAATAAAAGGGTAAATTGCAATTTGGTACCCTGTGGTTAGGGGCGGTTACCCTTTGGTACCCTGAAAGAAAAATTTTTGCATTGTGGTACCCCGTGGTTTACTCCGTTAGCGATTTGGTACCCTGAGGTTTTTTTCTGTTAGGATTTAACGGCAAATGTTAGTTAAAATGTCAAAAATCTCCCAAAAAGTCTTCT
>QANZ01018381.1:130066-149849 GCA_003254925.1 Chamaecrista fasciculata
ATATTAGGGTAATATTTTAATTCAATTTGTTAAGGAAATTAATAAGTTGGTTATAACTTCCTAAGAGTTAGGATTGTTTTCTTATTTATTAAATTCCTATAAAATAACAAGGAGGGTGGCGCATACTTGAAGAATCAAATGCAAGATTTGATCTTGAATTTTGAATTTCAAGAATGCATTTTGAATTTTAAGTTAGGATATTAATGTAATATTTTAATTAAGAATTCAAATCCTCTTGACTCATTCCAACCAATGGGAAGTGTGCATTCTGGATTTCAAGATATGATCTTGAAATTTAAATTAAGATTGCATCTTAATCTTGAATTATAATATTAGTGTAATTTTATAATCAAGATTTTGTGATTCCCTAATTTAAGGAGTGGGGACTCTATAAATACACACAGAAGTCGCATAACTCAAAAGAGAGAAAAGAGAGGGAAGTCGCATAACCCTAGAGGAAAATAGGGAGAGTTCGACTAGCCCTAAACTTAGAGTTTTAGAGGCGATTTGTGTGTGAGGAAGAGAGAGAGGCGCTAACCCTAAAGTCAGTGGCCAAGAAATTGGTTCTTGGTGCGCCACTTTGAATTCTTGGATATTTCAAGAAGTGTTCTTGAAATTCTTGGAGAAGAGATTGGAGGCTAGCACCTGAGTATCTGCCAAACTGTTCGTGTGGATCACCGGCAGAGGAAGGACACGAGTCTGTGGACTTGTTGGAATTGCAACCTTTCAAGCAACCGTCTTATTTAGGTAAACGTCTGATCTCACTGGTATAAACACAAGTAGTGGATCCTATGGAGGAGATTATAAGTTTTGTACAAATTTTAATTTTACCTTTTCCGTTGCGTTTGCTCCATAATCTCCAACACGCCGTCCTCCTCAATTGATGGCTCATGAACCATATCTTGTTGCTCGCTCAAGCCTTGTGCGGGTTCTAAAATGCAATCTTGTAGATGCTGCTCCTCTAATCTCTCAAGCTGAGAAGGAGTCGATTCCACTGCTTGCTTAGGAGGTAGCATGAGGTCTTCCACAGATTTCTCTAGAGTTGAGTAACTTGCACTCATAGCTTGACATTCCTGAGTTAAACGCTCAAGCATCTATTGCATTTCAACAACCTGTGAGTTCATCTCCACCATACCATTCGCAAAGACTTGTGAAATATCATCAACATTTGACATTGGTGAGGGTTGGAATGAATTTGTCATGGATGGGAGGTTGGGGGTTTCAAAGTGACTTGGGGATTCCCACTGATAATTGGGAGCTCCACAATTGTACCCTTCATCCCTTTGGAAATTTTGTTGACAATTCCATCCAAAATTGGTGTTGGAAGAATGATTACCCACTTGATGATGCCCCAACAATTGTGGATTTGAAATTGGGATAGCTCCATTAAGATGGAAACAATCACTAGCCGAGTGGAAACGACACTTGCAAAATGAGCAAGGAAGAGCAAACATATCAAGTGATTGTGGTCTAGGCGGGCACGGTGGAACTTCTCTATATTGCATCGGATAACCATTGTCCCTGTAGAAGGAAGAAGAATAAGGTTGCCCATGAGAAGAATCATAAGACACATAAAAAGGATTATAAGAATTATAGGGGTCATAAGGAGAATGATGTCTTCTATCCATTCAAACTCAAGCAATAAAACTTAGAAAGCATCCTCTTAGGAATAGGTTGTTGAACTCTATTATTATTTTGAACTTCATCTAAGATCCATCCATATTAACACCGTCCTTGTTTAAATCTAGTTCCGGTTCACAACCTAATTCAAATGGCCTATTGTTAGCTTCACTTAAATTCCTTACTCTTCTCTCTTTTCTTAGCTTTCTACAAGTTCTTTCAATCTTAGGATTCAAAAGATTTAGAGGTTCCTTAAACTTCCTAAGCATGCAACACTAATTCAACACCCAAACAACTAACAAAATGAGAGCAAGTGATGTCCTAGTATGGGTTAAAGTGCGAATATATGATTCACAAAGGAAAGAGCAAGAGGGAAGAAATTCGCACTTTTGTGCACAATTAACCATTAAACTTTGGGAAAAGTTCCCCGGCAACGGCGCCAGTTTGACCGCACCCGTCGCTAGGTGGTCAAAAATACCAGAATTAATGCACTATAGTGGTGCAATCCGAGTCGATCTCTCGATGAACTTTTGTGCAAAGTTTAAAAGCAACGATACCAAATTATCACTAATCGGTGAAAGCAATGGAAAGTTGTTCTTTGAGTGATTATCTTTGACCTAAAACAATAATTAAATAAAGCAATAATATTTTTGGGTTTTTGATTAAAAGGACTGAACTGAAAAGCAATAATAATAAATTAACGGATTAACCAAATTGAGAGAATACCCGACAGAGCAATTGGATTAAGCAATCATCACTACTAAAGATAAATGGAGCATCTCACACAAATCATCCTAAGGTAATCACTAATAACTCAATGACTTAGATTAACAATGTTATCATGAAAATACCTCAAACAAGATAAGTCATAACAAGAATTGAAAACCTTCATTCAATTGATGATAAAGAAGATCAAGAAAAATAATCTTTATAACAAATACCATTGTCAAAGTTATATACCTATAATTATAACCAAACTAGTATAGACTCTAGGGTTACAGTCAAGATATAATCAAAGAAATAAAACCAAGTTCTTAATCAAGAATCAGAATTCACAAATAGTTCTCAGGTCCAACTAGAAATCAAGAACAAGAAAGTAAACCATAATTCTAGTGTGAGAAAAACTCCCTAATTGTGAAACTCTAGTTCATGCTTTGCTCCAATGCTCTTCTGGGTATGTGTGTCTAGCCGCTCATGGTGGACAAATGAATAACTTCAGAGTTGGCTGCCATGATTCCACAAGGGCTTCACGAGAAGATGAGAATGGCTAATCACCGAGACAAAGAATGTGGAAAACTCTCTCTAAACAAGTGTGTCTCCAAACTGACCTAAGGAACCCTCATATATGAAAATTTCGGCTTATCCCAAGAAAATCTACGTCAGAATCATCAAAATCGAGCTTAAGCCTAATTAATTAAAATTAGCCGCAAACCCACCGCGAGACCCGCCGTGGCTGTCCTGTTGGGAATTCAAGGGCGCCTAAGGCAGCGGAAACGTGAAAAACTGAAAATTAAAAAAAAAACTTAAACGCCCAGGTCCAAGAATTCCCGAACGGATCCGCTAGCTGAATTTAAAACTTTTGGTTAAGTGATATACCTCAGAGTTTCAATCGCTTTAGTTGAACGGGGCGTTTCCAAGAAGTCCACTTGACGCGTCCTTCCTCCGCCAGTAATCCACACGAACAGTTTGGAGATGCCTAGGTGCTAGCCTCCTTCACTTCTCAAGTGAATCCGGAACCTTTATCTACGGGTGTTCTTTTGAATTCAAGAACTCTTCTTGAATGTCCAAGAACTATATGGCGCCTTGATCAAGAACACTTCTTGATCCCACACAACCTAGTCACACAATACTAACTCTTAATATTGCGCCACTTTCTCTCTCTAGGAAAGCTAGGGTGCGATTTTCTTTCTCTCTCCTCACCAAGAGAAAATCGAATTTTCTCTCTCTAAGAAGAACTAGGGCTTAGTCGACTTTTCTCTATGTGCATGAGGCTCTCACCTTTGTGATTTCACTCTCAAGAATCCAATTCTCAAGTTTGTGAATTCTCTTTCTAACCTAGATCAAAAAACGAATTTTCTCTCTTGGCTAGCTTAGTTCTCAAAGTCGACTTATGGCTTCCTATATATAGGGTTTGGGGACTTTGATAATTATAATTTTAGGAAGGCCTAAAATTATACAATTATCAAATTATAATATTATGATATCTTAATATCACAATTTTAGGACTTGATTTCCAATTTAAAATATTACCTTAATATTAAAATTGGAATCAAAATGCAATCTTGGAGAATCAATTTGGAAGATCAAATCTTCCCAAATCTCTCTCTCCTCATGCGCCAACTTCTCCCCTTTTTGGTGGAATTTAATAAATCAAAATAACTAACTAACTCTTAGATAGTTATAACTAATTTGTTATTTTCCAACAATATTGAATTAAAGAATTCCCAGAATATCTTTAAGTCAATCTCACCAAGTCTCAAACTCTAGATAATTGAATTAAAATATTACATTAATATTTAAATCCAATTGGACCTAAAATTTCGACTTGCCCTATAAGTCATGAATTAAAATATTACTTTAATATATTTAATTCATCCATTTGAAATCTAGATCAAATCTCATTTGAATTTCAAATTTCAAGCCATGACTTTAATTAATAAAACATTTTTATTAATTAAATTCCTTGTATATATGAGGCGCCAACCTCATCCTATTTAGACCTAATATTAGTGAATTTAATAAATTAATAATTTCCTAACTCTTAGGAACATTATCCAATTTATAATTCCCCTAATATTATAAATAGGAATATAATTGTAAATAGCCTAATCCAATTATCTATTTAACAATTATCATATATATATATATATATTTGTCTCACAAATCTAAATATAATATATCTGTAGATAATTAATTCAAGACAAGACTTTATGTCCCACAATAAGTTATGTCTCAAACGGTGTCACAAATGTGACCCACGAATTAGGGTTAACTCGTGTTCCAGCTTGGCATCTGGTTCCTGCTCGTGTGTGACCCAGCAGGCCCCACGTGAAGTTGGCAGTAAATCATCTCATGACTTACAAGTCGAGAGCGGACTCTAGCAAGCCATCACGACTACCCAAAACACGTGAGTTATCGTTTTAACCCCTAAACGACTTAACCTTAGTACTATCATGTTCAGATCCCTTTTTGTCCTACGATATTTCGGTAAGGATCAGGCATGGGAATGTCATCCAAAATCCAAACCTCAACTTTCTCGATCTCCTGAGTAAGTCCCAATATCCAGTGTGGCCACACATTCCCTTGGACAGACTCGTCGAGGGGCCCAGTTAAATATCTCCCATCTCTATGAGGGACAAAATTCCATCTTGGTCAACCACATTCCTCAGCACGACAATCAACCAAACCCGTACTCAGCCCTTATGGCTACCCTGTTACGGATAACGTTAGACTAAGCCAAAGCTTGACAACTGTAATGCCGGAATAGTCAAGACCTCAGGTCTAAGGGCATCATGACAGATTGTACAGGAGAGACCAGCTAATGACTGAACCCATGCAGAACTCTCCGGGTCGGTCCAGCAACTTGTAACTCTTACATAATTGCACCATGACTCTCGTCCCAGCATCTAGTGCGTGCATCTCATTGCACCGAGGTCATGCTGGTCTTGGTTCAATTCAAGTTCCCACTCGAATGAGCGACCAGGGACAGTTTAGATTAACTATCTCATAATTAATCATGGACTGTTATCATAGTAAACATGCTAATAATATGATAACCATTAATTTATCTCCATAAATTAATTGATATGTTCCCAACATATCTAAAGGATGATTGACCCTAGGGCACAATCTCCATCATGTGCATGGTGGCGGTCCCAGCGACGGTTTTTCCAGAAGCTTTAGTTCGTCTCGGTTTGGTCCCTGACTCGTCTCCAAACATCCCTGAGCCTTCCTCGAAGTATTTCATCACTTTGGACTTTATTAAAACCTATCAAGAACATCGAGAAACTAAGTGAATTCTCAGGATAAAAAGGATCAATCAAATAATAAAGATTAAACCCGAGAAAACCACTCAATTAATCACAAAATAGTCCAAATAATCATCAAATCTCAAGGCATCATATTTTATCATAAAGGGACATAAAGGCATGCAATTGAATCCTAAATGAATATAAAATGCCCTAAAGTGTCACTAAAATATATGATGAAATATGGTCAGATCAGGGTGCGAGGGAGATGTGAAACAGTATAGTTTGGAGAAAGTTGGAGCCAAGGAGGATTTGCATGGCAACAATTAATCCTAGTTCTAATAGTTTTTCCATGTTCTCTATTATTTGTCCAAGTGAAGAGTGGACCCATGAAACCAAGGTCAACAAGATTGCAAGAGTTAAGAAAATTATTAAAAAGCAACATTTTGTTAAGGTTTGGCGGTCTACCACCAAATTTTTCTTTAGAAGAGGCAATATCATTGAAATCTCCCATTAAGAGCCAAGGAAGATAAAAGTCTTTAAAAGCTAAAGAGAGGCTATTCCAAAGATTTTAAGTAAATCATAAGAAGAGCTACCATAAATAGCAGAGAGAATAAAGAAGTTGTTTACCTTCACTTTGCAATGAAGTTCTTGGAAGGAGGAGGCAAGAGGTTCTATAGTGACAATATGTGGATGCCAAAGGACCCATATGCCACCTGAAAAACCCATAGCATCAATCTTGATGTAGTTTTCATAACCAAGAGAGGAGAGGATGGTTTGAGCCCTATGACCACTAAGGCAGGTTTTAGTGAGAATGGCAATGTCAGTGGAAAATTTTTGTTGAAGGTCACGAAAAGCTCTTTTGAAGTCAGAGCTAACAGCTCCCCTAATGTTCCATGCAAGAATATTCATTGGTAAAAAAGTATGGTTGATAGGTGGAGAAGAAGGAGGTGTGGTGGTTCCAAAATGATGGGAGGGGTTGTTTGGATCGAAGGCAAAGGAAGGGTTGAGATGTAGATTGTAGTCTACGGTTCTGATGTCTATGTTTAAGCAACAATCTATGTCTATATAGGTTTCCACTAAATGAGGTGGACCTATGAAGGAAGCACAGTGATTTTGGTTTCCTACTAGAGTGATATCTATGCCGGATAGAGGGAAGGTGAAGCTGTGAGGCAGTGGTGATGCATGAAGGTATTGGAGAAGGGGTGATGGGGCCGGAAACTAATTGTATTGGAGAAGGTTGTTGAAACGAGGTGATGGGTGGACAAAGGTATGTCTTAGGCGAAGTTGCATGGCTACCACACGAGTGTGATTGTTTCGGATATTGTTTAGGAAGCAAGTCCTAGAAGACTTGCCTAAAAATGAATCCAAGGAGAGTTGTTGAGGAGGCCACGAAGGAGATTTATCCAAATGAGAGTCATCCCTGATGTTGGTGAGTTTTCTTGTTGATAGGACTCGAAGATGGTGTTTAAGATTTCCTCTCTTTGGTCTTGGGGTAGAGGATTGTTGTCGGTTGTCATATTGGTTGCTTCTGGCCAACGGATGGAATGATGAGGAGGGACACTGGATTTTGAGCATTTTGCATTGTACGTTTGGTGATAGTGGTGGAGGATGAGAGATGTTTTGTGGGAGAGGGAAGGGGAAGACAGGGGAGGTTGGTGATGGGTTGGTTGAAGGTGGTGGTGTGTTGGGGGTCATGTTGTTGGGGTAGGAGAAGTTGTTGGTTGGCAAGTTCGACATGGTTCTTAGGAGAGCAAGCTGGTAAGGGTTCTATTTGAAAAAGGCTTTGGCTGGTGTATGAAGAGGGAGGTCGAGATGGTTTAAAAAGAGATGATAAAGAGAGGGATTTTTTGAGATCACAAAGGTTACAATGGTTAGGGACAGAGGATGAAGCAGAGAAAAAGTTTTGAGATGGATTGATATCTAAAACAACTTCTAATAGAGGGGAGGAGAGTTGACTTTCGAATTCTTTCTCAAAAGGGGTAAGGTTCAGGGACATAGAGTGCATGGGAGAATGGTTTGTATGTGAAGAAAGATGTTTGGTTGTGGTTGGTGAGCTCGAGGGGGAGGAGAGAGGATTTGATGAAAGGGATGGGAGAGAGGGAACATCTTGGATGTTATTATAAGTTAAGGTTAAGGTTTGAGGAGCAAGTATAAGAGAGTTATATGTATTAAGCTTAGAAGAGGAAGGTTTTTTTTAGCCTTCACATGCCTAGGAATGAGGTGGACAGGGATAGCCTTTTTGTCTTTTGTTTTCTTTCCTAAAAGCTGCTGACTTTTTGAAGTTTTCAGAGGGGTAACAGACTGAGAGGCAGTAATTTGCAAAGAAGGATTTGAAGGGTTGGTTAAAGGATGTGGTTTAGGGTTAAAGACTTTGTGTTTAAAGGTTTGATCTTTAATTTTTTTGGGGGGTTTTTGAAGGGGGGTCACGGGCGGGAGGGAAATTTAAATTTTTATGTGATTTAGAGGAGAAAAAGGGATTACTAGGAGGTGTAGGGAGTAAAGATAACTTAAATTTGAAAAAAACTAGTGTCATAAACACTAAGTTGTTCATAAAAAAGAGAAATTTGAATGCCATTGAAGATAATAGATGAAGGGAGTGGCTTCATAATATCTAATTCTACACAAATCTTAGAAATAGATAAGATAGATTTATTCAGATTATTTTGGTCTAAAGCAATAGCTTTTCCAATCGAATTTTCGATTAAGGTTAAGACATCAGAACAAATGTATTCAATTGGGAGATGGGGAAGGGAAACCTAGATGGATGTATAACGACCAGGATTTACAGGGGTAAAATTTGCTAACCACGTTCTAACCAGCAAAGGATAATTATCATGAAACCAGGGAGCAGAAGAGAGAACACGTAACCTTTCATCTGGATCTATATTAGAGAGAAGGTAGTGATTTAACTCGAGATGGTTGATAGATGCCATGTTCCTTAGATTCCACATCCGGTAAAGTTTCGCCTTTGACAAAGTTGATAGCGTGCTTTTTTCTAGAATAACGAAGATCAGAGCTTGCTTCCATTCTTCAGAGAGGATTTTGCAAATGGTGTTTCGGAGGGAGATGGAAAGCGTGTCTTCCGATAGGGATATATGGGTAATTTCTTCAAGGTGGGTAGGTTTGAGGGTGGCAGAGTGGGGGAGAGCGGAATTTTCCGATGAGGGATTTTCGACGTTGTGTCCTAATTTGTGGATGAGATCCTTACAGAGAGCTTTTTTGTAGTTTGGAGTTGCTTGAGATGATTTTTGGGTAAAAGGGTCGAAGATCTGATCTGGGTTTTTGGTCGGTGATCGGTGGTTTTGGTCAAAAGAGATCAGGGAGGGTTTGTTTGCTGACAGACGATTTGGATCTAAGGAGTTTGATTGAGATGGAGTTTTCTTGATTGAGATCGTGGAAGGTTGGTTTCTAGGGGATGCTTCTAGATGGGTGCGATTTGATGGGTTAAAGATTGAAAATTGATCATTTCGAGGGGGTGCGTCAGTTGAGGGTCGAGAGAAGTTGAGAGGGTTTTGCAGCGTCATGGCTTCTCAACTTTTTCTTAGTTAAATTTCATTTGTTAAAACTTGCTTTGTTGATTTATAATAGGCAAAAGTGCGAATTTGGTCATGTAACTTTACTACAGTTCCCAAATCAGTCCTATAACTTTTTTGTCTCAAATTTGGTCCTATAACTTTGCTCCAGTTCCCAAATCAGTCCTATAACTTTTTTTGTCTCGTATTTGGTCCTGTATCTTTGCTTCAGGTCCCAAGTCACTCCTATATCTTTTTTTGTCTTATTTTTTGTCCCATATGTTTTGAAAACCTCCCAACGTTAGTCCTCCGTCTATTTTAAATTACAGTTTAGTCCTGAAAACTTCAAGTCCCTTTCACTTTAGTCCTTGACTATCAAAATGAAAGTGAAAGAACATCCCTGAAGATTCTCAAACCTTGTATCTTGGTCCCTAATCCATGAATTCTTCATGAAATGGAATAGGAATCTAAAACAACACAAATTAAAGCAAATGACAGAGGGACCAAAAATGAAAACGCAGAAAATTTAACAACCACCAGAAAATGCCCCAAACTCGTCGAAAAACGTACGGAACTACAGTAATTTGTGTTGTTTTAAATTTTCTGGAGTTTTTGAGTGAGAATTGGGGTTTTTGGATGAGTTTTTGAGTTTCTCGGCGATTTCTATACGATTTCCGATGGGTTTTAAATTTTCTGCCTTTTCAGTTTTGGTCCCTCTGTCATTTGGTTTAATTTGTGTTGTTTTTGGTTTTCTATTCCATTTCATGAAGAATTCATGGATTAGGGACCAAGATGTAAGGTTTGAGAATCTTTAGGGATGCTCTTTCACTTTCATTTTGATAGTCAGGGACTAAAGTGAAAGGGACTTAAAGGTTTTAGGACTAAACTGTAATTTAAAATAGACAGAGGACTAACGGTGGGAGGTTTTCAAACCATATGGGACCAAAAGTGAGACAGAAAAAGATATAGGACTGATTTGGGACCTGGAGCAAAGATACAAGACCAAATACGAAACAAAAAAAGTTATAAGACTGATTTGGGAACTGGAGCAAAGTTACAGGACCAAATTCGAGACAAAAAAGTTATAGGACTGATTTGGAAGCTGCAACAAAGTTATATTACCAAATTCGCACTATGGCCTTTAAAATATAGTCATCTTGTTTGTCATCCAAAATTAATATTGTATTTATGTTGATACATGTAACGCTTCTTTTATTTTCAAATAGTAGAATAAAAGTGTGTTGCCCTTTGTTATCATATTCTAGAGTTAGTTAAAGAAGAAGTAGCAAGCTTAATCTTATTTTGATGTACTCAATACTTTACAAATATTCTATATTTAGCCTTTGTGGCTTCATCTTCATCGATGAAGTTATATTATGTTTTGGTTTTCTATTGTCTCTGTTTCTTTTATTTTCATTGTTGTGTTGTATGAACGATTTTTGGCCTGATTACATTTTTAGGGATAGTAATTTAAGTAGATACTTAGGGTATTCGTCTGAATATACACCTAAAAAATAGGTATTCAACGTATACTAGATATTTTAGGTACCCGTCTGATATTAGATATCAGACAGAATATATTAGATATTAACTTTTCGGATACAAAGAGAATACGAGTATTGAATAGGATAGACGGATACAGATACATATACAAATACAGATAGTGAT
Source organism: Chamaecrista fasciculata (assembly GCA_003254925.1). Taxonomy (NCBI): domain Eukaryota; kingdom Viridiplantae; phylum Streptophyta; class Magnoliopsida; order Fabales; family Fabaceae; genus Chamaecrista; species Chamaecrista fasciculata. The sequence continues at coordinate 140,838 of QANZ01018381.1, forward strand.
AAAATAAATAAGTACCCTACCCGTTGTCATTCCTATAAATTTCCACTTTAATTTCTACTAAAAAGAAGATATTCTGACAAAAGAAATTATCCCTTAATTTTTACATTGAAATTCAGTATAACTGTACTCCAATTAACTCATAACTCTTGTTAATCTAATTAATAATAAATATTTATGTTTCTTTATTTTTACTGATTATATAATTTTACAGAACTTTAATTACTATGCTTAACATTTTTTATTAAAAAAAAAAAGAGACACTTGATTACGCAAGAATATATTATCTGGTTCGGTTTTTCTTACCTAATTATAACTTCAAACGTGCCATTTCCTCAAGCCAAAAAAAAACAAGCGGGCCATTTCCACACAATACATTATACATTACATGAAACTTCTCATTTTCCTTTCTTCCTCCATAATCTCATGAATTCATGATCAAACACAAATAGCTTTGAAAGTCCATATACATATCATCATCATGAAACATCTAAAATATATGGGTAAATTATAAAAACAGTCCCTATGGTTTGGTAAATCTACACAATGATATCTTATGATTTAAAACTTTTTAAATTATGGCCTATGATATGCACCGTTAACACATTGGAACTCTAGATGACAAGTAAAAATCTCATTTTAGTCCCTAATATTTGCAATATGTTCCATTTCGGTCCTTAATTAAGGACTGATACCATTAAGGGCAGGGCTTTAATATAATGTATTAACAGTGCAAACCACATGTCCCAATTTTAAAATTTTTGAACTATACATGATTCCATTGTGTAGATAAGCCAAAGTACAAGGATTATTTTTGTAATTTGCCCTAAAGATATTGGTGTTAGAATTGAAATATACACATCACTCTTAATTAATTAATATATATAATATATAATATACAAAATGAGAAGGTAGGCATATATATACAATTAATTGATGGCAGATAAGAGAGAGAGAGAGAGAGAGAGAGAGAGAGAGAGAGAGAGAGAGAGAGAGAGAGAGAGAGACTCAATTAAAAGTTCCATGCAAGTTGATCCATGGAGGCAGTGAGATCATCATCATCATTATCATCATAAGACACATATTCAGAGTTAAGCACACTCTCCAACAACCCAAAATCAAAGTTATAATTATCAGAGCCTTCCAAACACATATTATTGTTGTTTATTTCATCAGGAATAATAATAGCACTATTATTATTATTCCCCTTATTATTGTTAGTATTATTATTCTCGTGAGTCTCACAAGCTAATAATTCCTCTTGTTCTAATTGTTCTTCAACATTAATAATTCCTCCCTCCATTATTAATTTGTGGGCATCATTATTGTTAATCTCAGGCACCCCAATAACTGAAGGTGTGTAAAAATTATTCATCATCATGCTTGAAGAAGAGGAAGAAGATGATGAAGAGGAAGACAAAGAGCTATTATTCACAACAATATTATTGTTATTAGTAATGGAATGTGGTAATTCATAGGGGAAGTAGTTTTGTGAGAACTTTTGAGGCTCAATATTATTAATGGTAGGGTTTGATGAAGGTTGGAAGGAGAAATTAATGGTGTGATTGTGGTTATTATTATTAGATAATGATGATGATAATGATGATGAGGTTGTTTTGTGAGAAGAAAGAAGGTTATGAGTTTGAGGGTCAAAGCCTTGAGAGATTAGCTTCTTCTTGATGCATGAGTTCCAAAAATTCTTCACCTCGTTGTCTGTTCTTCCTGGCAAGTGCTTTGCTATTTGAGCCCATCTGTATCCATCAGAACACATTATTAATTCTCTTCTTTTACAAACTAATTAATATAATGCAGAGTGTAATGCTATAATAAAAGTTTTATTATATTAATTATTTTTGGCTAAATTGCACTATGAATTCTTGAGTTTTAAGTCAGGGCAGAAAACAACCATGAGTTTTAAAACTTGACAAATAGATCCCCTAATTTTTCAACTGTTATCACTTTGAATCCTTGAGTTTTAAAACTTGACAAATAAAGCCTCTAAACTTTTAATTTTATTCACTCAGGAGTCAGGACCCTTAAGTTTTAAAAAATATAAGGCTATTTAGGGGTCTTTAGTGAGTAAATTAAAGTTGAAAGTTCAAGGGTCCGCCTATCAAGTTTTAAAACTCAAGGGTCATAAGTGAGTATAGTTGAAGACTCATGAAATCTTTTTGTCAAGCTTTGAAACTCATGAATGTTTTTTGTCCTTAATTAACCTAAAATTGCGTGATCTTATAGTGTAATTTAGTCATTATTTTTTAGCATTTGGATAAATTGTTTACGTTTTTAGAAGATATGTAATATAAATTGATAATTAATTTTTTTTAAAATTTAATTGACACCTTTTAATAATCATTTATATAGTCGTATAATCAATTCAATCTTACTTTATTTTTGGACAATTAGTTCTTAAAAAATGAAAACTAAACTTAAAAGATAAAAGTATGTCTGTTATGAATTTTTAAGAATTGACAATTAGTTCTTAACAATTAGTTATTTTTGCACCAAGTAATAGAATTTAATTTTGTTTTTGGTTTGAATTTGAGATAATGGCATTTTTCTAATTAATTAAATAATTGAGTACCTGTTGCCGAGTATTCTATGAACATCAATTATGGTTTGTTCTTCTTCAGCAGTGAAGGAACCTCTCTTGAGATCAGGCCTTAGATAATTTATCCATCTCAATCTGCAGCTCTTTCCACACCTTTGCAACCCTGCACACGTATTTATATATAGATTGGTCAAATAATTATTTTGGTTCTCAAACTATGAGGTAAATTTTATTTTGGTCCTAATAAAACTATTCTTTTTGTTTTGTTTTAGTTCTCAAAGTTTCACATTTGTTCTGTTGTAATCCCTAAAACGTGATTTCGAAAGGTTTTTGCCATTACTTCTAATTTGTAGAGTTGAGATAAATCATTTCTTTTACCTATGTTTCATAATAAGTGAGTTGACAAGAAAAAGAAAGAAAAATATCCACTCTTTCAAGGAAAAATCAACCACAAATTAAATTTATCTTCAATTTGTGATTTAGAATGAAAATTTTTCATTTTTTCTTTGTCAACTCACTTATTAAAAATGGCATATTAGAGAGAAATGGTCTATCATAATTGTCCAAGCTATCAAAAAATGGCATATTTCAAACAAAATCACATTTTAATGACTAAAACGGAAAAACAAAAAAAATAATTTTAGGACCAAAATAAGATTTTGACCTATATAGATATATATAGGTCAAAGTGCATTTTTTGTCCCATAACTTTTGTTCAGGTCTCAATTTGGTCACATATCTTTTAGTCAGGTTTTAGAATTTGTCTCATATCTTCGGGTCAAGTACATATATAATTAATTCTATATCTTTGAGTCATTTGAGATTGACGGTGGAGTATTTTACAAAGATATGAGACTAATTTTTCAACCTGACCAAAAGTGATACAGGATGAAATTTGCAACATGAGCAAAGAATATAGGACAAAAAATGTAACAAAAAAAATTATGGGATCAAATTGAGACCTGAGCAAAATTTATGAGACTAAATATGCACTTTGACATAATATATATATGAGTAAACTACTAAATTGGTCCCTGAATTATTGACTCGCTAACAGATTGGTCCCCGAATTTAGGAAATTGACAAATAGGTCCCCAAATTTTTCTAACGAGTCAAATAGGTCCCCGAATTTTTCTAACATTTGTCAAATTGGTCCTTCTGTGCATGTTATTCGGGGACCTATTTGACTAACGTTAAAAAAATTCGGGGACCTATTTGACTCGTTAGAAAAATTCGGGGACCTATTTGTCAATTTCCTAAATTCAGGGACCAATCTGTCAGCGAGCCAATAATCCAGGGACCAATTTGGTAGTTTACTCATATATATATTGAGGGAGAGAGAGAGAGAGAGAGAGAGAGAGAGAGAGAGAGAGAGAGAGAGAGAGAGAGAGAGAGAGAGAGAGAGAATTATATATAAGTATATGCCTGCAAGTTTTGGAACAGAGCTCCAACTCTTATGGCCATGAGTTTTTATGAAAGTGAGGAGCTTGTCATCTTCTTCAGGAGACCACAGACCCCTTTTGATCTTCTGTTTGCTGCAACAACGATGCCCCATTATTACTTTATTTAATTTCGATCTTCAACTTCAATTCATCAATTAATTCATACTCACACTCACACTGACACTCCCACTCTTCTATATATCAATCAATTCAGAATCTGAGCTCAGCATTTATAAACAAAAGGACACACTTTTAATTTGATGGTGTCAATTATATTACTAATTACTACATATATATAGGGAGAAGAATTAGAGAGTGAGTGATTGACACGTTCAGTGTGTGTGTGGAGAATCGCTTTCATTTCATTTTTTACATAATTCAAAAACAGTAGTAACCCCAATTTTACGAAACGTAAAATTTGTATCCAAATTAAGTCAAGCTCATATTTTAGAAAACGTAGGATATATTGACTAGGTTGGCAACAAATAGGATACTAGCTAGTTTTATCATTGTATTAATATTTGTTTATTTTATTTAATATTTATATCTTATCCGTATTTGATAAATTAATATTAACCCGACTCCATATCCCGACACCTGTAAGAGTTAGTCATAGGAAGACCTTCTACAATGAGATTCTGGCATCTAATTCTACTCTTATTAATACAAAAAAAAAAATAAAGTGTAAATTACATTCTCATTCCCTTGCGAATATAAAACAGAAATTACAATGTGTCAAGTAAGTTCGTGAACTAACTAAAACAATTGTTAATGCATTTTTTGTTTCAATAAATTAAACCATTTCATTATTAAATTAGCTTGACACTTCAAATATTAATGAATAAAAGAGTATATATATATTAAAAGAAATAACAAACTTATTACGCTTTGATTCTTCGTCAACTCATCTTTGAAAACTAAAATTAATTATCAACACGCAAAATATAACCAAGTCCATCTATTTAACTTCATGCACACTAATTTATTACTATACTAACTGTCAATTTATCCTCTTGTTTATATTTTCCACTCTTCCAGCTCATGTTTTTTTTGATTGCATAGTTGGTCAAGAATCACGAGTAATACTTATGTCTATTTTCAAGTAACATATTAATTAAATAAATTAAACAATTAAAGAAATAAAAGAAAGATAAAAGAAGGGAAGGAAAAAAATCAAATGGTCCCATTATGATAGTAATTATGAAGAAATGAGCTGGAATTGAAACTTCAGATTCACTCATATACAGTTAAGAGAGAGTCTCAAATGTCTAATAATTGAGTGTCTTTTCTAATAACCATCTCTTTCATCTCATTGACCAAAGATTAATTGCTCAATTGATGAATTAATTCTTATTATTGAAATTTATGTTCAATAGTATAAATATAAGGATGATTTGTGATTACTTTTTACACCTCCAACATTACACAAGCACATGACTATAGAAATGGTTAAAATATCAATTTGATTCCTTGTATATAATATTTTTTTAGGCTTAAGTGTATTTTTGGTCCCATTATTTTTGCTCATGTCTCAAGCCTCAACTTTTTTTGTTGCACTTTTGGTCCTATATTTTTTGCTCAGGTCGTAGATTTGATCTCATGTTGTACTTTTGGTCTCATATCTTTTGGTCAAGTTGTAGAATTTTGGTCTCATATATTTGGGTCAGGTGCAGAATTAGTCTTATATATTTAGATCAGGTGGGATTGATGATGATTAATGAACCTTTTTGCAAATATATGTGATCAATTCTGCAACCTGACTAGAAGATATATGATCAAAAGTGATACAAGACTAAATCTACAACATGAGCAAAAGATGAGACTAAAAGTGCAACAAAAAAAATTATAAAACCAGATTGAGACCCGCCAAAAATTTTGAGCCCAAAAGTGTGCTTTGATTTTTTTGTTTTAAGTTGGTTCTTTAGATTTTCTTACTTCGTTGGTTTCTTATATATAATTTTTTTTAATAATCAATATTAATTCTTTATCCACTTTTTGATTTAATTGAAGGCGTGGCCAATTAGACTAATTAAAAATAATAATATGTAAACAATCAAAAATAATTCTTGGGTCGCAATTACGAACAAAAGTAGTTTACGTTAGGGTATAAAAAATAATTAAAATGGGCTCGTAGATTAAGTCCACTTTGGTGGGTCTTTCAACTCTATAAGAAACTACACGTTGAAACCTGTCACCTGAGAATAATTAGATTAATTGCCTTTATTGTTAATTGGTCTCATTTGATGATTCAATTATAGGGTGTCGTATATTTTATAATGATAATCTCAATTTTAAAAGGTATAACATAAGTTTGATAAACCATTAGTGTAGTTAGCATTAGTGAGGGATGTTTGATTAGCTATATATGTGTTGTATAGGAGTTTTTGTCAAGCTAGAGTGTAGTTTTATGCTTGAGGGCTGTGGAAAGCAAGATTTAGCTAAGAATTGTCAAATTTTAAATTCTCACTTAATTCTATCACTTTTTGAGTTTATGTATTGCAGGTGTTGGTGGGGTGTACTTAGGTAATATGATCGGTTCATCAGATTATATTGCTCATTCTTACCTAGTAGATTATAGATATCTTGTACCATTCTAACTAGTTCATTGATGCTTTAATAATATATGTTAACCGTGTTAGGCATACTTTTGATCTATGAAACATGAAAACTGACAGGACAGAGAACACGACATGAACATAAACACACCGACATGTCAAATTTTTAAAATGATATGACACGACACAACATATATTTATATATATTTAAACAATTATAAATTTATAAATTTTGATGAAAACTTTAAAAATTACAAAATTTATTCATAATATATGTCGTATGTGTTATTATTTTATATTAAAAAAATTGATTTTATACCATGAAATTTATAAATATATATGTTTAGTGTCGAACACGGACAGACAAATACGTATCGACACAATGACGACACACTTTCAAAATAAAATAACTTTTGATGCAAAGTCTCTTATTTGATTTATGGTTAGCTATATGAGTTAGACGGTAGTGAGTCTAAATATTTGATTTTACTATTTTATATTAATTATTTCTTAGAAGAAAATTATGTTTATGAAAATTTGGGATGTCACAATCTACACAACAATGATTATTATTTTTGTTGAGAGGTCTTATGACAAAAATAAGATTTTCTTATTAATAAAATTTCTTTAACAAACCTTGAATGAGACTTTATTATTTACGATTGGAATACCTATATGTCACTCTATCTTATTAACTATATAATTATTAATGTTATGTTTACATTTACATGCATGGAGCTTCTTACTTATTGCATGCTCTCTCCATCCTTTTCCTATAGATTTGTCTTATGAGTAAGTAATTGATATTTTGTTATAGTCATAAATCAACAAGTCCCAATAATTTCCTCTATAAAACAATTTGAATTATTCCAAATGGTCCCATTTTTGTCTCCCATCAGTTTTAAGTAACCCATTAGTTTGACATAAACCTTTCATTATTAGTCTTTTTATTATATTATACGTACACATACACATCCTTGGATGTTTTCTTGTCTCTATGAATATTTATTTCTTGTCACAGTTATTATCAAGGATTTTAAGCAAGTCACTTTTTGTTTTTTTTTTTTTAAAAAAACATCATAATTTCTCTGCTGCTGATGATTCAGTTTCATCTTCAATAAAAAAATGTCTTCGAGTCTTACATGCACGATGTGATAAGTTAAAACTTTTTTTCACTGTTAAACATTAAGATCAAATTTTATTTTGGTCATAACAATTTGGGTTGTTATAAAAAATCTTAAATATATATCCTCTTGAGCTTGGAAAAAATTCCAAAATTTCAATTTCGTTAGAAAAAATCTCTTACAAATTTGACAGGAAGTACCAATTTTATAAATACCTAAAGTTTATCTTAAAAGTAATTACAAATATTCTCAAAACTAAAACTTATAAACCAAAATCAATAACTCAACAATTCCTAACACAATTGCATTTTTTAGAGCTTGCTTTTAATTTACAATTTCTCGAAATAAATATTCGTCATATTTGATTTAACTATTGAGTGGAAGCACAACTACAAAAATTACAACTAGTAAAATTATCTTAGTAAGATCGTGATAATAAGTTTTAAGGCACTCAATCATGCACATTATAAATTTTTGTTTGATTTTCTTTACTTTTTTTTTTCTTTGTTTATAGTTGTGACAATATATATATATATATAAATCACCAACAAATGTTTAGTGAGTAGTAAGCGAGCAGCACCTTGAGTTCAGGGATTTAGATTCGAGTTTTGGAGTCGACATTGTTAGAAGGACTTTAACTATTCGCTCCCAGCACGAATGAAATTAGTTTTCGTCTAGACCGTACACAGATAATTGGTGAAACCCATAATTATAAAAAAAAGTATATAAATCAATATTTCACATCATATTTAATGTTGAACTTTAATGGAATATAATTAAATTTTTTAATATTCCATAAGGTTAGATAAATATTAATTTTTTTTTTCAAAACAAAATTTTTTAAAAAAATAAATTTATTTTATTTAAATCTTTAACATAAAAACTAGGTTTTAACCCAAGAATGTATAGTTAATTCATTATATATTTTGGTGAGATGGACAAGTTATCAAGTATTCTATTTAGACTCGAAGCTTCACAAACACTACTACTAGACCATATTATACATATATATATATATATATGGGTGTTTGAGTACAAATGTACTGAAAGAAAGAATAACAGTTTTTTCAACCTTCACAAAGACGAAAAGGTTAGGGTTAGGGTTAAGGTAAAGTGTTTTAGAGAATAATCATTCTTGCACTTCAAAGATAGTACTGATGTGATAATTAGAGTATTTAATAATTCTTTTACAAACTTGACTAAACCACAAATCTCTAACTAATCCCTTCATAGATTCTTACTCTTACTCTTTCAAGCCATGACTTTAAACATCTTTAATTTGTGTCTCATACCCTTTCTCTCTCTCTCTCTCTCTCTCTCTCTCTCTCTCTCTCTCTCTCTCT
>QANZ01018381.1:149857-167502 GCA_003254925.1 Chamaecrista fasciculata
AAAAAAAAAAAACAGATAATATGGATTTCCACAAAAAAAAAAAGAGAGAAAAAAAAATGATAGTTGACTATGATATATATTTAATATGACAAAATATCATTTGGTGCCCCTAACGTTTGGCGTCAGTTTCAGTTATGCCCCTAACGTTAGTTTTGTGTCAGTTATGCCCCCAATGTGAAACGTTGATGTTAAATATACCTTAAAGTTTGACTCTCTTAATTATGTGAACAGAAAATGCTGACGTGCCAATTTTTTTGCCTATGTGTCAATTTTTTTTCTGAATTGAACTGTGGTACATGACTAGATAAATAAAACATGGCCAAAGTCCTATTTTGGTCCCTCAATTATGCTCAATGTTCCAAATTGGTCCCTCAGTTATTTTTTGTTCCATATTGGTCCCTCAATTTTCCAAACGTTAGGAGCACCAAAGGGTCTTTTGTCTATTTTTAATATTTAATGGACAAATTGCATTTGCGAAAAATACTCTTTTTAAAAAAAATTATGGATATAGGATTCAGTTATGCCCCCAATGTGAAACGTTGATGTTAAATATACCTTAACAATATAGGATTCGCTTTTAACTAATTGATTTTGGCAATATATATAAGGGTTAGACTATAATGCAAAGTTTGATTCTAGACATGAGATACAATGAGTCATGAGCCAATAAGATGATGACACGTGAAATAGTTAGTTATATGTAAATAGTGATGTGACTTCATACCCAGTTTTGATTAGTTAAAAAAATTATTATTTTTTTATTATTTTCCACCATTAAATCACATCAATGACTATAATTACACCACATCAGCAATTGCATCCCATGTTTAATGCAAAATAATAAAAAAATAATAATATTTTTAACTATTCAAAACTATGTATGGAGTCACATTACTATTTACATAATTACATACAACTAACTACTCCACGTATCATTATTTTATTGACTCATGACTCATTGCATCTCATGTCAAGAATCAAATTTTATATAAATATACAATGATTAATGTCAAATCGATCCTAATTGGTGGCCAAAACAGCCTCTCTTCACAATAATGAGAACGCATTGAACCTGTTTGACAATTTATGTAAGGTCAAAATTTGTTTGATTTTTCTTTTTAAAAATAATTTATTTCAAGAAACAAATTAATTGGCATTTGTCCAATCTTCAAGGCCAGAACATAATCCCCTGCATTTTTATTTTAGGGTAAATTACAAAATAGGGTCCTGTGGTTTGGCCCTGTTCCAGGTAGGGTACATGTGGTTTGAAAAGTTTCAAATTGGGGCCTAAGGTTAACTCCGTTTGCAATTAAGGTACCAGGTGGTTTTGATCGTCCAAATTAACGGTGCACGTGATTATCACGTGACACCCAAACCCTAATTTGCCTAATTTTCCTTTCATTCGAACAATCTCTCTCGCACGAACTCATCTTCACCTTCATTCTCTCTCGCTCGCGACTTCTTCCTCCACCTTCACTCTCGCTGGCTCACGACTTCATCCTCCATCTCCACTCTCTCGCCATTTTCCATTCATTCAAACTCTCTCTCACTCGCGACAGTCACCCTTCAACTCCACTCTCTCTTTCTCGCGACTTCCAACACTGCGACATTGAACCCCAATCGCAAACCCTAATTTCCTCGAACCCTAATTTTTTCGTGCTCCTTCTTTCCCCATCAAACAAATCGGTTCAGTTGGTGACTATTCGTCAATGTCTGGTAATTATTCGACCATGTCTGGCGCTTCACAATCATCAAGTGCTGCATCCGGTTCATCTGGTGGCCAAAGAAGACGTTGCCTATGTGGTTTGAATGTCCCTTTGCGCACGTCTTTGAAAGAGTGTAGTTTTGGAATGCAATTCTTCACTTGCCCAAGATATAAGGTTTGTATTTTGTTGATTCATGATGTAGACTATTGGATGTTTATTTTGATATGCCTTTGCTGAAGTTGATTATTTGTAGATAATAGTCAAATTGTTGAGTTGATAATAGTCAAATGTTCAGGAACTGATTTTGGTTATTGTTATGAAGTCATTTTTCTTACTTTTGTGAATAGCTTTAGAAACTCAAGCTGCTGTGGTACATAACATCAATGATGCAGAGGAAAAATGGAATTGGAGAACTATTGTTTGATTTTTAATAAATGCATCAATTTTTTAATAAATGCAGCATAATTTTCCTTTCTTTCAGTTGCAATCTTGATGAGTGATTAGATATGCTTAATGCTTGTGGTTCTTCTACTTCCATGCTTGTGACTGTGTAGTATTACAGATTGATGCTGCTCATAGAAAATGTTATAGACAGTTTGGAAGGCTTAACTTGTCATATTTGTATAATTATCACTTGTAGTCTGTTTTTAGTTTTAATATAGTTTTAATATGATCTTGCAGCCTGATCAGTGTTCATATTTTGAATGGATTGGTCCTCCTACGTGCGCGCGTGGCCATGAAGTTGCGCGTAAGGTGATAGAGAAAGTGCAAAAGCTGGAAGGTAAAATCAAAGAGCTGGAAGATGAAATCAAAGAGTATAAGACAGATGAACTATACATGAACTTTACAAAAACATGTGCACCATACTAATTCAAAATCCATACTAAAGTTTGACACTAAAATCACATCAAATCCATACTAATCCATACTAAACATAAATTAGAAAATCCTATTAGAAAACATCAAATCCATACAAATCCAAAAACCTGTGCACTATACATGAACTTTACAAAAACATGTGCACCATACTAATTCAAAATCCACACTAAAGTTTGACACTAAAATTTCATCTTATTCTTTTGTGGACTCTTGCTGTGAGTAAGAGAGCTAGATGATGCCAATGCCACACTTCTAGTTGTAATTGAGGACGGTCTTGGTACAAACTCTGGAGCTTTCTTGAATTAACTCTTCCACCATATTGCATAATGATATCAAAATGGCAAATTGACATCTGAACAAAAAGAAAATACACAATAGTCATATTATTTTAGTCCAACACATACACATGTGACAGTAGTATCTATATAATAGAAAAACACTTCAGTAAGTAGGAACATATAAAACTGTTCAAAATAATTTTTAAACCAAGATCATACATAAATAACTAACAAGAACAATTATGGAAAGATGTGCACTAACTCTTCTCAGTTCTCACTGTATATATATTGGGATAAAAGATGCAAGATGTACAAAAACGAGAAAAACAAGAAAGAAATCACATGAAAATCCTAACGATATATGATAGTTATTCTGCACTATCTGAGCAAAAAATCACAATTCAGTTACCGCATATCATGATTCATGAAAGAAGACTTCTTAAGCATGTAATTTCATACAATACGACAACAATCAAAGTCTTTTCATATAATTTTATACAATGAACACAAAAAATCTGAAGAAAGAAAACAATTCACAAATTTGACTTCTTAGTTTTATAAAATAAACCTCAATCAAAGAAAATAAAAGTAAGAAATTTGTATGGTTTGGGCTAGTTATGTATATTTCTTGATTATCTAGGATTACACTTGACCCTCAGCCGAAAAAGAAAATGCACTTTATGTTGGGAATCCTAGGCGCCTAAGGCAGCGGAAGCAAAAAATAAAATTAAAATAAAACGCCTAGGTCCTATGATTCCCGAACGGATCCGCTAGTAGAATTTAAAACTTTTGGTTAGTGTTATACCTCAGAGTTTCAAAACGATGGTTGAACGGGGCGAGTTCCACGGAGTCCACTCCCAGAGTACTTCCTCTGCCAGTAATCCACACGAACAGTTTCTTTGAACACCGAGGTGCTAGCCTCCAATTCTTTTCCCAAAAGAATCTGGGACCAATCTACAGACCTCTGACTTCAAGAACTCCTTCTTGAATCAGCAACTGAGGTAGCGCTAAGAAGAATCCCCCCACAAGAACTCCTTCTTGCCTATTCTTCTCTCAAAACCCTAATTTTAGAGTTAAAGTCGAAATTCGACTTTCTCTATGTGTGTGTGCAAAGGAGTATTTTCTCTCTCTAACTCTTAGGAGGAAAATCAAACTAGGGGTTTTTTTGTTGTGCTTGTTGGGCAAGTCGACTTGTCCATTTAAATAGGGAGAAAATTTGGTGATTTAAATATTCCTAAAATAAAGATATTCTGATAATATAATTATTTTAGGACTTGAATTTATAATTATAATATTACTCTAATATTATATTTAAACTCAAAATGCAATCTTGGAGAATCAAATTGAGAGATCAAATCTCCCAATGGGACCCACCAAGATGGCGCCTAACTCCTCCCATTTGTCCTTGGAATTTTATTAATAAAAAACTTCCCTATTTTTGATTCACCAAAGATTCTGAGATGAGATCTTCACCAAATCTTTTGAATTCAAATATTTTGAAATCTCCATCAAATCTTTTGAATTCAAATATTATTTGAATTAATAAAACAATTTTATTTATTCAAATAATACCCCAAAGAGGCGCCACCCTCTATATAATTTAGGAATTTTATAATTCAATAATTTCCTAACTCTTAGGAACATTATCTGAATTATTTTCCTAATATTTAAATTGTCTATAATTAATCTCATTAATTATATAAACAATTATTAATATTTAAATTTGTCCAACAAATCTAAATATGTCATCTGTAGATCAATTAAGACAAGACATAATGTCCCAGACATTTCCTCTGTGTCTTAAATCGTGTCACTCGCGTGACCCACGAATTAACCCTAATTCGTGTCCCATTCAAATGGTGTTCAGTTCCTGCTCGTGTGTGACCCAGCAGGCCCCACGTGAAGTTGGCAGCAGGGCATCCCCATGACCTACAAGTTGTGAGCGGACTCTAGCAAGCCATCACAACTACCCAAAACACGTGAGTTATCGTTTTTGCTAAAACGACTTAACCTCAGTACCTCCGTGTCAGAGATCCGATTGTCCTACGATATCTTGGTCATGGACTAGGCACAGGAATGTCATCCATAATCCAAACCACAACTTTCTCGATTCCCTGAGTAAGTCCCAAATCCCAGCGTGGCCACGCATTCTCCTGGACAGACTCATCGAGGGCGCCAGTTAGATACCTCTCATCTAATGAGAGACAAAATCCCATTTTGGCCAATCCACATTCCACAGCAATGCAATCAACCAGACCCGTACTCAGCCCGTATAACTACCCTGTTACGGGCAGCGTTAGACTAAGCCAAAAACTGACAACTGCAGCGCCGGAATAATGATTGACCTCAGGTCAAAGGCATCGCTACAGGCGTACTAGGAGAGGCAAGCTGATGACTATACCCATGCAGGACTCTCCGGGTCAGTCCAGCAACTCGTAACCACCTTACGTAATTGCACCATGACTCTCGTCCCAGCATCTAGTGCGTGCATCTCATGCACCGAGGTCATGCTGGTCTTAGTTCATTTTTGTTCCCACAAAAATAATCGACTAGGGACAAGTTTAGATTAATTATCTCATAATTAATCATGGATGTTAAAATAGTAAACATGCTAATAATATGACAACACATTAATTTATCTTCCATAAATTAATAATATGTTCATAACATACTTAACATAATATGATTGGCCCCTAGGGCACAATCTCCAACACTTTATACACTCAAAATTAGGGATTCGGGTTCATTTTATCTAGGATTATCGAGGATTACACTTGACCCACACCCACAGCCGATACATATGATATTTAGCAATTTCAACTCCAAAAAAAACAGTAATCGTGCTCACCTTATACACTCGAAATGATGATTGGAAAGGAGAAACAAATAGACCACGAGCGATTGACAGTCGATTTTCTGCAATTAGAGATTAGGGTTCGTGACTTTGTGCAATTAGGGCTTACGGTTCGCGAGATTCTGCAATTACACAATAGGGTTCGCAATTGGTGTGGAAGGTTAATGAAAATGGCGAGAGATAGACTGGAATCACGATTGGTGTGGAAGGTTAATGAAAATGGCGACCAATAGAGTGAACTGTGAAGGTGAAATCGCGGCAAGAGAGAATGAAGGTGAAATCGCGGCGAGAGAGAATGAAGGTGAAATCGCAGCGAGAGAGAATGAAGGTGAAGAATGAAGATGAGTTCGTGCGAGAGAGAGACTGAAGGTGAAGAATGAAGGTGAAATTAGGGTTTGGGTGTTCGTGCAAGTGAGAATGAAGGTGAAGAATGAGATTGTTCGTGCGAGACTGAAAATTAGGCAATTTAGGGTTTGGGTGTCACGTGATAATCACGTGCACCATTAATTTGGACGGTCAAAACCACCTGGTACCTTAATTACAAACGGAGTTAACCTCAAGCCCCAAATTGAAACTTTTCAAACCACATGTACCCTACCTGAAACAGGGCCAAACCACAGGACCCTATTTTGTAATTTACCCTTTATTTTATTGTTCTTTTAAGTAGGGGTGAGCATCTTGACCCACGAGCTCGCAAAAACTAATCCAACCTGCAGTCACGAGCTAGGTTGGGTTGGGTTCGCGGGTTGGGTTGGGTTCAAAATTCTCAACCCACACACTTGCGGGTTGGTCTGCGAGTTGGAGGTTTATGAACCCAACCCAACCTGCGAACCCGCAAATATACATAATATATATATATATATTTATAATTAATTACTAATATATATAATATATTATAGAGTAAACTAACAATTTGGTCATTGAAAGATTACTGAGCTAAAAACTCGGTCTCTAAAGGATTGAAATTAGTTCCTGAAAGATCAAAATAGTATACTAATTAATCCTTTTTATGGACTAAATAATATATCATCTTAATCTTTCAGGGACTAAAAACTATACCATTTTGATCTTCCATGGACTAAATTGTATATTTTAATCTTTCAGGAATCAAATTATTAATTTACTTTATATTATATACGATGCACTTTGCCTAATAAGCTAAAAAAATAATGTGTTATTTTGTTGTTAAAAAAATTCAACCCGCGGATTCAACCCAACTCAACCCACAGTTTTCGAGTTGGGTTGGTTCGGGTTAAATTATAAAAAATACAAAACCCAACCCACAGATTGATGTGCGGGTTGGGTTGAGCTGGGATTTTCCTTCAGCCCGCCTTAAACCAACCCCTGCTCACCCCTACTTTTAAGCACTAACTCTATTACTTAAGAGTGTGAGTCTGTTAGATTTCTTTCTTCACTGTTGATTCTCCCTTAATTGTACCATTAATATATATTTGGGAATGATAGAGTAGGATACTCAATATTTGATTACTATCAGTATTTATATTTGTTTATCCTGTTAAATATCAGTATCTTACTTTTATTTATAACTTAAATAATATTAGATATTTGACGAGTATTCAAAATATCTAAAAAATAATGAATATTGAATAAGATATTATAATTAAAAATCGGGACGGAGCCAAGATTTTATCAATGGAGGGCCAGATTTTTTTCCATAACAACTATCATATATAACATAAATATAGTATTCATATTAAATATAAAAAATTAATTAATAATTTTTTAAAAATTCAATTACATAAGAGAGGAATTAGATTTTGTTTTATTTATTTTCTCTTGAAAAATTAACTTGATGGTTTTTTTTATATTTTTAATCTATGCAATGATACAAACTCCATTTCAAATAAATAGTACATTTTTAAAAATTTTAAATAAGTAAACGAATTTAAATTTAAATTAAAAACACTTAAAATATAACTAAAACAAAAATTAAGAACTAATTGTAATATGATTTTTTTACATGTCAAAAATAAATAAATTCTTTCATTTTGATAAATTTCTTTATTGTTTCAACTTTTACACCTTTATGCTTTCACGATTGTTAAAATTAATCTATATCTTATGTTAAATTGAAACAATGAAATTTATATAAAGGTTACATATGATAGGAAAATGGAAAACGAAAAAAAAAAATAATAATAATAACAAATTTGACTAATTACAATTATAGTTATTTAATTTCATCATAATAAAAATTAGATTAAAAAATTAATTTTTGGGTCATCTAATTTTTACAGAGTTAACGCATTATATACTAAATCCAAATAGAAAAAATAAAAGTTGAAAACATACCAAGTTGTTCTAAAATAATCATGAACCATTATACAAAATCAAATTTTTAAATATGTTGATTGAATTTGTTTTTTAAATTTCTATAGTTAATTTTTTTTAATTATTAATAATAATAATTTAATATTAATTAATATGTAAATAAAAAAATAAATTATTATTATTATTTTATTAAATATTAAAGATAATTAAAAGTAAAAGATTAATTATAATAATTTAGAAAAAGAAAATGTTAAAAAAAATTAGATGAAAATTGATGTGATGGAGAGAGATTGTTGTAGATGTAATAAATTATGGGTGATATAAAATGACTAAAATTCCCTTTATATATATTGAATATATATATATTGATATATATATATATTGATATATATATATAAGTATAGGTAATTAGTGATATGATTATAAGAGTATAATAATAATAATTGATTTTTGTAGATTATAATTTGATTTTGGATAATTTATAAACAAACAAGATTATTCTGCTTTTTTCAGATTATAATAAAATTTAATTTGATTAAAATCGTAATCAAAGAGAGCCTCAATTTATCTACTAGTTTCTCTCTCCTATTATATGCATTAGCCAATATTATGACCTATACATATTTTTTTTGTTTTTTGTAATTTTTAATTAAATTATTTATTACTGACTAAAAGGTCCTCGTACATATATAAAAGTATAGAGAATGAATCATTATCATATATACCATACTAATTTTTTTTTGTTACATGAATTGCTAAACTTTTTTGTCATTGCAAAAATCGGTATATCTAATTAAAAATATAATAAAAAATACATAAAATATTCATATTATATGATATTGAATATTGGGTATACATATATTCCTTTCGAATGGATATTTGATAGTTAAATTAATATTTGTATGCACTCGATATACGATAGTTTTTTTTTATATTTTATTAATTGTATCCTATCTGATATTCGGTATCTAATAGATATCAGATATATTTTACGTGTAGATTCAGACGAGTATCCTAGAGATTCGCTCAAATTTTCATCCCTAATTTTTGGGTGACTAGGCGCCAACTCTAAGGTATCCATAGGCCAATAGCCAAGACTAATCCTTAGTTCTATTAAGTTCACCATTAAATGGATAAAAGACTGATTATGAAATATGCTGCATACATATCATCCGAAGAATCTAGGACGCGATGCTTAAATAAAATTGTCATCCCTATTTGTCTTCGCCAAACTCTCAAGTGATAACAGACCAAGTTTGAGCTACTCAAGTTTAACTCTATGGACTTTTATGTAAATGGGCTTGGACCTAGGTCCAAACCAAAAAAAAATTGCACCGATTACAATGGGCTAAGTATTTACCCAAACTCATGGACTTGAGCTTGGGTAGCCCAAACTTACTTTCCCTTTGTAACAATTTTAAAGTTCAATAGTTATTATAGTCTTCAAATTATAAGGTTAGTTTCATTTTGGTTATCAAGTTATTTTTTATTTTGTTTTAGTCTTCAAATTATGTGATTATTTTGATCCTCAAATTAATTTTTTTTTTCATTTTGATCTTCAAATTATTTTTTATTTCATTTTGATTCGAAAACAAATAAGCCACGTGTCCACCAGGACTCATCCCTAGCAACATTAGATCAAATTGGGGAAACCCACTCTTCGACGAGCTTATCACGTTGCGCTCTTCAGTGGTATCTTCATACTGGTCGGTCATAATTATTTAATTGAAAAATTAAAAAAAATAAAATAATTAAATAATGAATTATACTCAATTATACAATAATAATAAAAAAAATAAAAACCTGGGTTACTCAATTCGGTTACCACCATGGCACCATATTTTCCAATTCAAGAAATCATGGTCGTGGGCTACATCTCACTTAACTATTTTATTGATTTCAAAATATAATAAAATTAACTATTTTCAATCTTTTTATTAATTTTGGGCCAAGAAAAATCTTTTTAATTATTTTTAAAAGTTTAATTTAACTATTTATAATCTTTTTATTATAGTAAAAAATTTAAAATTTAATTATTTATAATCTTTATATAATTTAATTTATTTTAAAAAAATTATACTTTACATACATATTTGCGAACGCCCCTTATATATATATTGTTTAGAAATGAGACTAAATTACTTATGTGCCTTTAGGACGAGTCTTATAAATATTTCCAATGAGTAAACCAGCATTTTGGTCCCTGAATTATGCAGGCAGTGGCAGTTGAGTCCCTGTATTTACGAAATTATATCACCCGGTCCTTGAATTATGCAAACGTCAGGCAAATTGGTCCCTCCGTTAACCAGTCGTCCCAGAAAAGCTGAGGTGGCACTTAACTGGCTGAGGTAGATCGTTAGGTGCTAACGTGGCACATTAACTGCCACGTCAATACTGGTTAACCTGAAAAGAATTGGCACATGTGTAATTAACGCCACCTCAGCATATACATTAAAAAAAAAACCAAAAAGTCTGAGTTGAGCAACTAGGTCCCTGACCCATTTTTATTCCATTATTCTCAATTCCCCTTCTTTTTCATCATCTTCATTCATTTTAGTCCCAAATCCTCAAAATAAAATTGTAAGTGTCTCAAAACTCTTCCAAACATTCCAATTTAATCGTTAAAAATATTAAAAACCCTAAAACCGTAAACCTCAAACCCTAAACCCTAAAACTTTAAAAAAAATTTGAGTTGTACAATTAGGTCCCTGACCCAATCTTTTCCCATTATTCTCAATTCGTCCTCTTTTTCATCATCTTCATTCATTTTAGTATCAAATCCTCAAAAAAAAATTGTAAAGTGTCACAAAACTCTTCCAAACATTCCAATTTAGTCCTTAAAAATATTAAAAACCCTAAACCCCTAAAACTTATTTTTTTATTAATCTTCATCTTCATCCAATCTAGTCCTTAAAAATATTAAAAACCCTTAACCCTAAAATCCTAAACCCTAAGCCCTAAACCCCTAAAATTTAAATTTTTTTAATCTTCATCTTCATCTTCACAATTTAACATAAATCCCTAATTTCTTTTAATCCCTAAACCCCCTAATTTTTTTTTAATCTTCATCTTCATCATCATCCATTTGTTCACCATCTTTACCAAATTTCTATTTGTCGTAAACTCCAGAGCCATGTAAAATTAAGCTCAGCGACCAAAAGATGAAGACACAGTTGACTGATTCTGACCTTCAAAAGCTCAGCGGTGGAGGATGAAGATGATGAGTCGATGAAGTTGATGGTCGGATATGAATAAGTGGAAGAAGAATCGATTTAGTCCCTGAATCTTTCTTAGGATTTAGGGGTGAAGATGAAATGAATTGATGAAGATGATGAATAAGAAGATGAAGATGAAGATGAACATGAAGAAGATGAAGATATATGAAGACGAATATGATTAAAATTTTTTTTGGGGGTTTAGGGATTAAAAAAAATTAGAGATTTATGTTAAATTGGGAGGATGAAGATGAAGATTAAAAAAAATTAAGTTTTAGGGGTTTCGGGCTTAGGGTTTAGGTTTTAGGATTTTAGGGTTTAGTGTTTAGGGTTTAGGTTTTTAGGATTTTAGAGTTTAGGGTTTTTAATATTTTTAAGGACTAAATTGAATGAAGAAGAATATTAAAAAAATTTTAAGTTTTAGGGATTTAGGGTTTTGGGTTTTACGGTTTTACAGTTTATGGTTTAGGGTTTTAATATTTTTAAGGACTAAATTGGAATGTTTGGAAGGGTTTTGGGACACTTTACAATTTTATTTTGAGGATTTGGGACTAAAATGAATGAAGATGATGAAAAGAGGGGGAATTTAGAATAATGGGATAAGAATGGGTCAGGGACCTAATTACTCAAATTAGATTTTTTTAGGGTTTAGGGTTTTTGGGTTTAGGGTTTAGGGTTTTAGGGTTTAGAGTTTGGGGTTTAGGTTTTAGGGGTTTTAATACTTTTAAGGACTAAATTGGAATGTTTGGAAGAGTTTTGGGACACTTTACAATTTTATTTTGAGGATTTGGGACTAAAATGAATGAAGATGATGAAAAAGAGGGGGAATTGAAAATAATGGGATAAAAATTGAACTCAGGGACCAATTTGAAGAAGACACGAAACATGCCACGTCAGCACTTAACGGCCACATCACCTTTTTTTGAAATGTCCATTTGACAGAAGGACCAATTTGAGTAACGATCGATAAATTTGGGAACATATTAGCCTATTTCGTTAATTAGAGGATGAATTTGATAGCGCATCAATAATCCAAGGACCCGAATGGTAGTTTACTCAAAACAAAACTCTGTCGAACTTGAAGCTGGTCTGAATTCAATTAAATATCAAACATGATACAATCTTCAAATTAACCTGAATTGATATTGGGAGTTTTATATATAAGAGTAAAGTGACCTTGAATGGTAGAGATATGGATAACAATATTATTAGTGTCAAAGTGCATTTTTGGTCCAATAACTGTTACTCAAGTCTCAATTCGGTCCTATAACTTTTTTTGTTGCACTTTTAGTCCCATATCTTTTGCTCCAATTGCAAATTTGGTCCCGTGTTGCAATTTTGGTCTGATATTTTTGGATCAGATTGCAAAATTAGTCTTATATTTTTTGGTCAAGCTACAGAATTGGTCTCATATCGTTGGGTGAGGTTCATAAACATAAAATCAATTCAGCAACTTGACCGAAAGCTTTGGGACCAAAAGTGATACATAACCAAATTTGTAACTTGAACAAAAAAATGAGACTAAAAGTACAACAAAAAAAATTGAGACCAAATTGGGACTTAAATAAAAATTATGGGACCAAAAATACACTTTTATATATTATTAAATTTCACATATTAAAAGTACTTTTATAAATCTACATCCAAACATTATTTGTATTATAAAAAGAACTTTTAATTATAACATCCAAACACAAATAGCTTATTTTTAAAACAAAAGCTCTAATATTAAAAGTTAAAAGAAATACTTATATTCAAAGCCTAACCAAACGGACCCTAAATATATGCTCATTAGCTTATTTCCTTGTATTTTGTACTTGCTTTATTTCATTCCTCTTGTATCAGCTATACAATATGAGATTGTACTTGAACATTTGGTGTCACTTAAAAATAAAGTATGAAATTTTCAAAATCTCCTACTATAATTAAGTGTGCGATACCGGTCAAATCTAAATTATTCGAAACAAAACTCCGGATATCAAATTAAAAAAAATAAAACAAACATGAGGACACGTTTGCTGGTGGTGGAAACATATTGCGCAAAGGATTTATAGCACAAAAAGGCGATCACCACAAACAATAAAGAACAAGAGGAACGAGATATATAGCACAAAATAAACCAATTTTTGGGTTTCCAATCTTGGTAATTAATTTGCCAATGCATATATATTGGAATATTGCTTGGGATCAGTATTTTTTTTTTATATTTTCATTTTTAAATAAAATAGAAAGTCCCAAAATAAAATTGTAATATATTTTTTAAAACGTTTGTTGTTATTTACGTTATTTTTTTNTGGTAGTCCATGTTTAAAATTATAGTCTATGAAATTAAAAATAAGAGAAAATTTACTATTTGGTTTCTCTTTCTTTACTAAGTTAACAATTTAGTCCCTTATTTATTCTACATACATATTTACGTGCCCGTTAGGGCACGCAAAGCCTCTAGTATATATATATGGGCTTACAAGATACATCTTAGAAAAAATATTAATTTTATGCCATAATTCTTTTCAATTAAAACGGATATTTCCGAACAAAAGTCAAGCAAACTCCATAGTTAACTACAGTTGTATATAAAAAAATCTAAATTGAATCACTTTTTTTGCCATTACAAAAAAAATAATAAAAAGGAAAAACAAGACGGTCACACCATTACATTATGAAATGCATGTAATATAAAAGCATAAACCAAAATTTTAAAACAGCAACTATTGTAAAAATTAAGGAGAAGAAATATAGAAATCTAAATAGGAGATCACATTATGAACTTAAAACACAAATAGAATATAAACTTATTTGCTCTTGCATTAAGAAGGTGGTTGCTCAGCCATATGGTGGAGATTCTGGTGATTGTTCAGGATTTGGGCCTGAAGGAACACGTCTCTTGATCCCAAAAAAGATAGAAGGTGGAGATTCTGGTGATTGTTCAGGATTTGGGCCTGAAGGAACACGTCTCTTGATCCCAAAAGAGATAGATGGTGGAGACTCTGGTGATTGTTCAGGATTTGGGCCTGAAGGAACACGTCTCTTGATCCCATTAAAGATAGAAGGTGGAGATTCTGGTGATTGTTCAGGATTTGGGCCTGAAGGAACACGTCTCTTGATCCCAAAAGAGATAGAAGGTGGAGACTCTGGTGATTGTTCAGGATTTGGGCCTGAAGGAACACGTCTCTTGATCCCAAAAAAGATAGAAGGTGGAGATTCTGGTGATTGTTCAGGATTTGGGCCTGAAGGAACACGTCTCTTGATCCCAAAAGAGATAGAAGGTGGAGATTCTGGTGATTGTTCAGGATTTGGGCCTGAAGGAACACGCCTTGTGATCCCAAAAGAAATAGAAGGTGGAGATTCTGGTGATTGTTCAGGATTTGGGCCGGAAGGAACAAGTCTCTTCATTCCAAAAGAGATAGTAGAAGGAACAAGTCTCTTCATTCCAAAAGAGATAGTAGGTGATTGTTCAGGAACAAACCTACCACAAACAACAAAGAATAAGAGAAAAGAGATAGCACAAAACAAACCATATTTTGAGTTTCCCATCTTTCTAAAACTCAAATTGTCAAGGCATAGAATAGTATGCTCATATAGATATGTTCTCTATTTATATATGTAGGAATGTTGCTAGGGATATTTTTTTATATTAAAGATATTGGCAATATCTTTAATTAGTTTCACGCTAAATTAAAGATATTATTTTAATTAAATTGGATATTGGCAATATGCATTATGATTGCAAATATGTGGAGAATCTGTATCATTTGATATGATTGGGTAATTGATTTCTAGGTCAAGAATCTTAATTATTTTGATCATAAATATTTTATTTATTTTAAAAAAATCTTATTCTTTTTAAATATTTCAGAAAAAGAAAAAAAAAACTCCTAACTCTATTAAAAATAATTATTGATTTATATACTTGTGTACATTTAATTTTACGGAAATATTTTTTTTGAATTAATTCGGACATATTAGAATTTTGGTTTTGAGCTAACTAAGAAGATTGTAATGCGGCCTCAATTCATGCAGTGTTTCATTTCTAATTAATTGTCCTCTTGAATTTTTTAATTAGTAATCGATTAATAATGGATTGAGCAGTTTTTATATTTCAAATTATCATATCATTTTCGTGTGGAAAAGTAATAAATTTGAGAGTAAATCTCGAAGAGTGGAAGAATTATAGATGAATGTGCAAAAAACACTTAATTGTATGAACAAAAAACTCAACATTACTATTACAAGAATTGCAAACCCTTATGGATACCCTAATATTCTTGTAGAATTTATAGCCGACAATTAAAGAATAGAGTTTCTTTTCGTAAAGCAATGAAAAAAGTTATTGAATTGACTTAACAGGCAGGTACAAAAGGAATTCAAGTACAAATTGCGGGACATATCGACGGAAAAGAAATTGCACATGTCGAATGGAATTTAGTTTTTAAAAGATCATCAAGCTGACAACTCATACCCTATAAGATTTATATATACATTTTAGTTCCTAAAATATCAAAACAAATATACTATTTAGTAAAAATCAAAACGATATACTATTTAATGTGTACTATTTTGATTTGTTAGGGACTAAAGACTATACTATTTTGATATTTCAGGGACTAAATGTGTATTTTAATTTTTCAGGGACCAAATTGTCAGTTTGGTGATCTTTCAAGGATTAAATTATTAGTTTACTCTAAGTTCAATTACCATTAGCAGTTTTCGTTAACAGTATAGGATTCGCTTTTAACTAATTGATTTTGGTAATATATATAGGAGTTAAACTATAATGCAAAGTTTGATTCTTGACATGAGATGCAATGAGTCATGAGCCAATAACATAATGACACGTGAAATAGTTAGTTATATGTAAATAGTGATGAGACTTCATACACAGTTTTGATTAGTTAAAAAAATTATTATTTTTATTATTTTTCAACATTAAATTACATCAATAGCTATAATTATGTCACATCAGTAATTGCATCTCATGTTTAATGCTGAAAAATAATAAAAAAATAATAATTTTTTTAATTTTTTTAACTATTCAAAACTGTGTATGGAGTCACATCACTATTTACATACAACTAACTACTCCACGTGTCATCATCTTATTGGCTCATGATTCATTGCATCTTATCAAACTTTACATTATAATCTAACCTTATATATAAATATACAATGATTAATGTCAAATTGATCCTAATTGGTGGCCAAAACGGCCTCTCTTCACAATAATGAGAACGCATTAAACCTGTTTGACAATTTATGTAAGGTCAAAAGTTGTTTGATTTTTCTTTTTAAAAATAATTTATTTCAAGAAACAAATTAGTTGGCATTTGTCCGATCTTCAAGGCCAGAACAGAATCCTCTGCATTTTTACTTTATTGTTCTTTTAGGTAGGAGTGAGCATCCTGACTCCCGAGCCTCCGAATCCACAAAAACCAATTTATCTTGTAGTCACGGGCTAGGTTGGGTTGGGTTCAAAATTCTCAACCCGCACACCTGCGGGTTGGAGGTTTAAACCAGCGAACCCGCAAATAAATATAATATATATATATATATATTTGTAATTAATTACTAGTATATATAATATATTATAGAGTAAACTAACAATTTGGTCCTTGAAAGAATACTGAGCTAACAACTCGGTCCCTAAAACATTGAAATGTACAATTTAGTTCCTGAAAGATATCTTTTTCATGGAGTAAATAATATACCGTTTAATCTTTCAGGGACTAAAAGCTATACCATTTTGATCGTCCAAGGACTAAATTGTATATTTCAATCTTTCAGGAACCAAATTATTAGTTTACTTTATATTATATACGATGCACTTTGTCTAATAAATTGAAAAATAATGTGTTATTTTTTTGTTAAAAACATTCAACCCGTGGGTTCAACCCAACCCAACCCGCAGTTTTGCAGGTTGAGTTGGTTCAGGTTAAAAACTCAACCAACCCAACCCAGAGATTGATGTGCGGGTTGGGTTGGGATTTTCTTTGAACCCGCCCCAACCCAACGTCGCTCACCCCTACTTTTAAGCATTAACTCATATTACTTAAGAGTGTGAGTCTGTTAGATTTCTTTTTTCACTGTTGATTCTCCCTTAATTGTACTATTAATATACATTTAGGAATGATAAAGAGTAGAATACTCAATTATTTGATTATTATCAGTATTTATATTTGCATATTTGTTCGTCTGTTTAATATTGATATCTTACTTTTATTTATAACTTATATAATATTAGATATTTGACGAATATTCAAAATATCTAAAAAATAATGAATATTAAATAAGATATCATAATTAAAAATTCAGGACGGAGCCAAGATTTTATCAATAGAGGGCCAGATTTTTTTTCCTTAACAACTATCATATATAACGTAAATATAGTATTCATATTAAATATAAAAAAATTAATTAACAATTT
>QANZ01018387.1:1506-32743 GCA_003254925.1 Chamaecrista fasciculata
CATATTATGACTATGAGATATGGCAGATGGATGTCAAAACAGCGTTCCTTAACGGAAGGCTGCTCGAGGATGTGTACATGACGCAACCAGAGGGGTTTGTATGTCCAGAGGAACCAGAGAAGGTATGCAAGCTTCAGAGGTCCATTTATGGACTGAAGCACACATCCCGGAGTTGGAATCATCGTTTTGATGAGGTAGTTAAAGAGTTTGGCTTCTCACAAAACGAAGATAAGCCTTGTGTTTACAAGAAGGTTAGTGGGAGCACAATTGTGTTCTTGGTGCTATATGTCGATGACATATTGCTCATTGGAAATGATATTCCAACCTTAGAGATTGTGAAATCTTGGTTGGGTAAATCATTTTCAATGAAGGACTTAGGAGAAGCTGCCTATATTCTAGGCATCAAGATCTATAGACATAGATCTCGAAGGCTTCTTAAATTAAGTCAGTATACATACTTGGATAAGATACTGAAGGGGTTCAGTATGCGAGATTCCAAGAAGTGATTCATAGTGATGAATCATGGTTTGCCCTGAGCACGACGAGCTGGTACCAACAAGACCCTGGTGAGGATCATTGGACCGCTGTCAAAGACATCCTTTAGTACTTAAGAAGAACTAAGGATGAATTCTTGGTTTATGGTGGAAGTAATGTGTAATTGGTTACACAGGTGCCCGTTTTCCAAACCAACCAAGATATTTTAAATCGCAGTTTGAAAATGTATTTCTCCTGAACAGTAGCATCGTGAGTTGGAAAGGTTCCAAGCAGAGCACGATTGCTAAATCTACAACGTAGGGTTGGTCGCGTGGAGACGCAGACCGTAAAACTAGTGTCTGAAGTATGCTTGGTGGTCATCCTGTGAAGACAGAAAAGACACCAAATGGGACTGGGTCCCCACTGACGTTCCGACAGTGATATATATATTCAGACGTTATCACCTTGAGATGGTGATGTCAAGATATGTAAAGTAGCATACGAGGATAATGTTGTCGATCTTCTTACAAAGCCTCTTGCAAGGGTCATACATGAACGACATGTAAGGTCGATGGGGATAAGACGCATTGATGAATGTACCTAGTGTAGGAACGATTTAATTGATGATTGTACCCTAGAGCAAGTGGGAGTTTGATGGAGATTGTGCCCTAGGGCCAATCAATTTATTTATGTGTTATTGTTTAAACATATATTTTTTTGATTAATTTATAGAGATAAATTATGTTGTTATCATATTATTAGCGTGTTTACTATGATAGCGTCCTTGATTGATTATATGATAATTAATCTAAAACTGTCCCTGGTCGATCATTCACGTGGGAACGTAAATGAACTAAGACCAGCATGACCTCGGTGTATAGAGATACATGCACTAGATGCTTCTCGAGAGTCATGGTGCAATTTTGTAAGGGTTACAAATTGCTGGACCGACCCGGAGAGTCCTGCATGGGTTTAGTCATAAGCGAGCCTCTCCTGTACACCTGTCACGATAGCCTTAGACCTGAGGTCTTGACTATTCCGGCATTGTAGTTGTCAAACTTTGGCCTAGTCCAACGTTACCCGTAGCAGGGTAGCCATACAGGCTAGGTACGGGTTTGGTTGATTACCGTGCAAAGGAATGTGGTTGACCAAGATGGGATTTTGTCCCTCCTTTAAGATGAGAGATATTTAACTGGCGCCCTCGATGAGTCTGTCCAAGAAATGCGTGGCCACGCTGGGAATTGGGACTAACTCAGGAAATCGAGAAAGTTGTGGTTTGGATTTTGGATGACATTCCCGTGCCTGATCCATGACCAAAATATCGTGAGACAATAGGAATTATGACAAGGTGGTATTTAGGTTAAATCGTTAAGTCGTTAAAGCGATAACTCCCGTGTTTTGGGTAGTCGTGATGGCTTGCTAGAGTCCGCTCACGACTTGTGAATCATAAGATGATTTGCTGCCAACTTCACGTGAGGCCTGCTGGGTCACACATGAGCAGGATCAAGATGCTAATTTTGGGACACGAATTAGGGTTAATTCGTGAGTCACTTTGGTGACACAATTTAAGACATAGTTAAATGTCTTAGGACATTAAATCTTGTCTTAAATAAATATCTATGATTGTGGTTTTAAATTTGTTAGACAAATTTAAATATAAATTAATTGTTAAAAGGTTTACAATTAAATTCTTATTTAAAATATTAGGGAATAAATAAATTAAATAAGTTTCCTAAAAGTTAGGAAATTATTGATTTATTAAATTCACTAATATTGGGGAAATAAGAGATGAGGGTGGCGCCTCATTTATCTTAATTTTATTAATGAAAAATGTTTTTATTAATTAAATAAAGATAAGGAAAATATCTTTTGAAAAGATATGGGATTTGAATTAAAAGATATTAAGGTAATATTTTTATTCAAAATTGTTAGGAATTAGTTATAACCACCTAAGGAGTTTGGGTTGTTATAAAATTCCTCCAAGGCTAACATGAGGATAGGCGCCTAGTTCCTTTTCTTGGGGTGCAAGATTTGATCTTGCATTTTAAGTTTAAGATATAGGCAAATTTCGATTTATAATATATATATTAAAGTAATATTTAAATTATAAAATCAAACTCCTCATGACTCATTCCAACCAATAGGATTTGAGCAAAGAAGATTTGATATCAAGATTTGATTTTGAGTCTCAAATTTAATTTGCCACCTATTTATTTTTGAATTATAATATTAAGTTTAATATTATAAATCAAAAGATATATTGAGATATCTTAGGATATCCAATATCTTAGAGATTTCCTAATTGGATTAGGATTCCCTAAAACTAGGAATGAGAACACTATAAATAGGGCTCTAGGCACCTAACACAAAGATAAGTCACAACACACATCAATTCTTGGTCAGACCAAGAATTTCGCCTAGAGCACCTATTGAGAGTGAAAATTCGCCTAGTCCTAATATTGTGAGAGTGAGTCGAAATTCTTGAAAGAGAATTGGACCTGACCTGATAATATTAGTACTCCCCAATCAATCTTGATAATCAAGAACAATTCTTGATTATTCAAGAATCATAGATAGAGTTCCCATATTCACTTGGGAAGAAGTGAAGGAGGCTAGCACCTAGGCATCTGCCAAACTGCTCGTGTGGATCACCGGTAGAGGAAGGACACTCAGTGGACTTCTCAAATTCGCGAACACGATAAGTCACCGATTGAAACTAGGTAAACATATTTTCTTACCTGGTATAAACATAGTTAGTGGATCCTGGAAGGAATCACAGAGTTAGCTTTTTATCAAGTTTTGTCAAGTTTTTTTTATTTTTTCCGCTGCGCTCCCTCTGTGATTTCCCAACAAGAACCTCCATCTTCTCCAAGAGTGAGAGAGAAATCGAGTTGTCCCATAGTTAGGGTTTTGAGAGAAAAACAAGAAGGTGTTCTTGTTGATTGCGCCACTATCCTTTTAAGGTTCAAGAATTGTTCTTGAATTTTAAGAGCCGTAGATCGAGTTCCCTTGTTCTTTTGGTGAAAAGAACAGAATGCTAGCACCTTTGTGCCACTAAACTGCTCATGTGGATTACTGGCAGAGGAAGGACGCTTCGTATTGACTTCTAAGAATTGCACCGTTCAACCGGACCGATTGAAACTTTGAGGTATAACTTTTTCCTTCACCGGTTTAAATTCTGCTAGCGGATCCGTAGGGAAATCACTTTTTGGTTTTTGCGCATGTTTTAATTAATTTTAATTTTCTCGCTTCCGCTGCGTGCGTCGTGATTTCCCAACAGTGGTATTAGAGCCACGCTAGTTTTTGAATTTAATACTGGTTTTGGTGAATTGTACATGTGATGTATGATGTGTGTTTACCGCTTTCAATCGTATGTTTGGTTTTACGAAAATCCACCGAAATGTTTTATTTAAAAACTCAATCTATGGAAAAGGTGCAAATTTTATGTATATGATACATATAAAACCAAACACTAGCTGAGGATGAGGCTGTGTATTTGTAATATGATTGAGTCGCCACACTAGCCATATCACTTGTTGTACAAGTACTCAAAATAATATTATCATTAGTATTATTCTAAGCTACTTGTAAACCCTATAAATAAGTCACTTGCGCTTGTAACAGTTTCACCTGTCGTTGGAGGTCTAAAATTTCACAAACACATCCAAGAGTGGAATCGTCAAGCCTCGCTTGGGCTTCATAGAGAAAAGGCATGATGACCTTTTTATGATCACCTGGTGAGAGTTAAGAGAAAAATCTTATGAAATTTTTACCGCCAAATACTTTGTGAGTGGTTGAAAATTGAGTTTCTCCTTCTTCATGACCAAAATGAAGTACGAAAGGACAATCATTCACACATTTTCTTCTAAAGAATTTGCAGGCTCCACAGTGAGGATGATTACCAGCCATCACAAAATTTTCTTTATCTCAACTTTCCCTACTCCTCTAACACCCTTTATCTCGAGCTTTATCTCATGTCATTTTATAGTTCAAAAGCGACAGAGGATTGGGATGAAATTCTGCTTTTCACACTCAAATTTTCAAGTAAATAATTTTAATCTCGACACCGTTTTATTTTTTGTCTGTTTCTCTCCAAATCTTCTCGTGATTTGATTTTTCTTTTTTTTGGTGTGTTTTTTAACTCCCTGATTAATTTTCCTAGATGCTTTAATAAGAAGAATTGATGCTCATCGCTTTCACTTTACCCTTGGTTTATTCAATGTTGCATTGAGGACAATGCAAATTTTAAGTGTGGGGGAGTGATTAAATAATGTCCATAAAAATGATTTTTCTCGGTTTTTAAAAAAATTGTTGGTCCAAAAAGGGGTTTTTTGTCCTTTTTCTTAGTCTTTTTGCAATATTTTTGGATTAATAAACACATTTTTGTTATCTGTCTGTTGGTTTAGCTTTGGAATACAATATTTATGCTTTTGAATTAATTGATTTACATCTGTTTCAGATCTTGATAGTTATTTCATTAATTTTTTCTTTTGATTTTTGAATAATCTTAGTAGATCTTTTATGTTTGATAATTCGTTTAGACTTTCAATGATCAAAATTTGACTACCTAACCTTGTTGGAAGTTTTGAGCCGTAATTTTTCCTTCAATTGAGTGATTAATCCTATAACTTGACTTTCTATAGAATTTGTTTTAATTCTTAGTTGAAGCTTTAAATGTAGAAAGTTTTGTTTTTAGGTAGAGACTTGAGAATCTTTACAAGCTTATGGTAAAAAGTTTTGTTTTTAAGGATTTGAGAGAAATAACCCAACACAGTGAGTTGAGTGATACAGTTGCAATTTATCATTTGAGGGTTTATTTTGAGTTATTGTGCATGATTGATTTACTTTGGTATTAGGGCAGAGCACGGGCTGGGTGCGCGGGCTGAGGGGTTTTTCCAGCCCAACCCGCACAACAATATGCGGGTTGGGTTGGGTTTTGAAACTTTTTCATTTCAGCCCGAACCAACCCACGGGTTGTCTTATTTTTTTTTGAAAAAAAAATTGTGCATCAATGAAAATCTGGAAAGAGGCATAAACAACAAAGAGCTGCACTGGAAACTGGAAAGGGGCATAAACAACAGCATATATCCAACAAACCTTTTACATAAAAATAACAGCATATATCGTCTAACACTAGATTTCCACATGAGCTAAATAAAGAAAATTTAAAAAATAAAATATCCAGACCCCAAAAATTGAAATCTCTCGGCTTTCATGTTTTTTCATCAACAAAATTTCTACTCATTCCTCGACATCTTCGTCCCACACTGTCGCCGCCGAGGAGCTTGGTCATGGTGGCGAGTTCTACTGATTCCTCGCCGTCTTCGTCTCACTCTGTCGCTGCCGAGGGAAGCACCCTGTAGCGACGCCGA
This sequence comes from Chamaecrista fasciculata, assembly GCA_003254925.1. Taxonomy (NCBI): domain Eukaryota; kingdom Viridiplantae; phylum Streptophyta; class Magnoliopsida; order Fabales; family Fabaceae; genus Chamaecrista; species Chamaecrista fasciculata. The sequence goes on from QANZ01018387.1 coordinate 7,353, forward strand.
GAGAGAAGAGGAAGGGAACGACGGCAACGATGGGTGACGATGGGCGATGACCATTTTGTGGAGAGAAGAGGAATGGAATGACGGCACGACGATTTTGTGGAGAGATCTCAGAAGAGGAAAGCTAGGGTTTGATGTTTGAACTTTGAAGAAGAGAAGAGGAAGGATGAGTTAGCGGCTGAGGAGACTAGAGTGAGTCATGATTCTTGAAAGTGAATTGCAAAAATTAGGGTAAGTAGTAAAGTGAGTGGGAGGAGAAATATACGGTTGAGATTTTATTTTGAATTGCAATGTGTGGCTGAGATTAAGTCAAGTATATTATATAGAATATATATATATATATATATATGTTGTATATATGCGGGCTCGCGGGTTGAGTTGGGTTTAAAACCCTTCAACCCAAAGCCCAACCAGCATACCTGCGGGCTCAATTTTTTTGAACCAAACCAACCCGCGAGCCCGAACCAACCCAGCCCGCAGCTGCGGTTTGGGTCGGTTTCTGTAGGCTCGCGGGTTAGCGGTCCCATTTGCTCACCCCTATTTGGTATTATCTCTAATCTTTTGAACCATTGATGTAACTATTATCAAGTTGTGAAATTGGTATAGATGTTCTTATTTCTTCTGCATATGTATCTTCTTCTAAGCTTTGCCTAGGAGTGCAAAGATTTAAGTGTGGAGGAATTTGATCTGGCTATATTTTACTATATTTTCTTAAGGCATTTTGTGATATTTTTTTTATACTTATTGAGCTTAATTGCATGATTTTGCCTTAGAATGTAGTAATTTGGTTATGCGCATAAAGTTATGTAATTTGGGCTAAAATTTGTAATTTTCTTGTGTTTTTATGTTAATATATTTTTATCTGTTGAATTTGAGATATTACACACCCTTAGTGTTTTTAGGATAGATTTTGAACGAATATCACAAGGAAATGACCAAAATGAAAGGAAAAAGCGAAATCAGAGCTAAAAATGCAATTTGCAATAGTGAGCACTGTAGCAGTGAATAGTGCACGAGTTACTGTAGCAATAAATAGTAACTTCGACACTGTAGTAAGTTACTATAGTTTTCGGTGCACTGTAGTAGTGATGCAAGCGATGATGTCAGCATGACATCAGCATAACGCAAGCGAGGACGTCAGCAATCACTGTAGCAACGCGTTTTCGACATTGTAGCAGTTACTATAGCAGCTAAAAATTTTCTATAAATAGCGTTCGAGTTGCAGTTTCGAGATCATCAAAAAATTCCTTCGTCTTTCCTCCTCTTTCACTATTTATATATATATATATATATATTATATTTTATTTTATTGTTAAGGCTCTCATGGAAAAATTATATCCCAGTTGGGATGATATTCTTCCTATGAGTAGCTAATTTTTAGGAGTAAAATAACTTTCCGGTCCCTGATTTATGCACTCGCTGACAGATAGGTCCCTGAATTTTACCCATTGTACTAGCCGGTCCCCGAATTTTGCAAACGCTGCACTAATTGGTCCCTCCGTCATATTGGCGTCACAAAAATGCTGACGTGGCCATAACAGACGCTGATGTGTCCCGTTATGTGCTGACGTGTCCCGTTATCGCCACGTCAGATCCCGTTATGTTAAAAAAAAAAAATTGTGCCACATAGATAAATAGAGACACATCAGCATTGTTGTAGTGTATTTTCCGGTCCATGTGTTTTGGCCAGTGTACTTTGCGGTCCCTTAATTGATCCAGCCACTTATTCTCAATTCCCCCTCTTTTTCCTCATCTTCATTCATTTTAGTCCCAAATCCTCAAAATAAAATTGTAAAGTGCCCCAAAACTCTTCCAAATATTTCAATTTAGTCCTTAAAAATATTTAAAACCCTAAACCCTAAACTCTAAAACCCTAAAACCTTAAAACTACGTTCTTGCAATTTGGTCCCAAAATTAATATCCAACTCATTTTCACTTGACACCTCATTAAAACTACTCTCTTGCAATTTGGTCCCAAAACCCCTAAATCCCCTAAAACTCTTTTTTAATCCTCTTCTTCATCTTTTTCATCTTCTTCATTCATTTTAGTCCCCAATCCTAAAAATAAAATTGTAAAGTATCCCAAAACCCTTGGAAGTTTCAGCATTCATCACATTTTCTCATTGCATTTATAGGTCTCTAACCCATTTTTATTCCATTATTCTCAATTCCCCTTCTTTTTCATCATTTTCATTCATTTTAGTCCCAAATCCTCAAAATAAAATTATAAAGTGTCCCAAAACTTTTCCAAACATTCCAATTTAGTCCTTAAAAATATTTAAAACCCTAAACTCTAAAACCCCAAACACTAAACCCTAAAACCCTAAACTCTAACAAAAAGTCTGAATCCTTGACCCATTTTTATTCCATTATTCTCAATTCCCCCTCTTTTTCCTCATCTTTATTCATTTTAGTCTCAAATCCTCAAAATAAAATTATAAAATATCCTAAAAGTCTTTCGATTTCCTTCGGGTTTGAAATTACCCACCCGTGCGGGTCGTGACCCGAATCCGAGAACTCGCGAAGGATCCGATCGAATGAACGGAGGTTTCCGTCGTCGCAGCGGCGGCTGATTCTGGCGACGACTTCGGCGAGGAGGCTGAGATTGTGTGTGAATTCAGCGCAGGCGAGGCTAAGGAGAAACGACCACAACAAGGAATCGAGATCGGCGTTTTGGCCTTCAACAGATTCCGGTTCAATTCGAAGAATCCAGGGGTTTCTAAATCCGGTTTTAATTCGTTAGGGTTATGATCCGATGGGAGAGAGAGAGAGAATCAGAGAGAGAGGGGGAATCAGAGTTTGGGGTTTTAGAGTTTAGGGTTTTAAATATTTTTAAGGACTAAATTAGAATGTTTGGAAAAGTTTTGTGACACTTTATAATTTTATTTTGAGGATTTGGGACTAAAATGAATGAAAATGATGAAAAAGAGGGGGAATTGAGAATAATGGAATAAAAATGGGTCAAGGACCTATAAGTACAATGAGGAAATGCTGATGTGTCGTTATTTTATGACGTGGCAGCTCTTTTTTTTTAAAAAAAAACATAACAGGTGCCGACGTGACTATAACGGGACACGTCAGCGCATAACGGGACACATCAGCGTCTGTTATGGCCACGTCAGCATTTTTGTAACGCCAATATGACGGAGAGACCAATTAGTGCAGCGTTTGCAAAATTCGGGGACCGGCTAGTACAATGGGTAAAATTCAGGGACCTATCTATCGGCGAGTGCATAAATCAGGGACCGGAAAATTATTTTACTCTAATTTTTAGTCTATAGGAGAATCTTATAGATGCCAGAGCTTTGGAGCTTTATCAGGGAAGTTTATTATCTTTCTTTTGTAATTCTTTTAAGAATTTAATTATCTTGTTTCGATTATTATTTTCTTATTTGTTAATTATAAGATTCTTATTTAAGAGATTGTGCTTAATTTTATTTCTAATTTAATTCCACCTTTGGATGGTTTTATCTTGTTGATTTTGTTGGATATTATTATAAATTAATGAGTATATTATATATTTATTTTACATGTGAAGAGACGTTGGTGGGGATGTGTAACGTATGGTCACAATATGTTGCTAATGAAGCAAATGAATATGGTTAAATGGTGTGTACGTTGGAATAGAATTAAAGGCAATTGAAGGGCATATACGTTGGAAGCAATTGAAGGGCATATACGTTGGAATTGAAGCAACATAAAGAGTGAATAAAAACTAGATAATTAATATTTTATGTCTATATGGAACATGTATATATATGTGTCATGTTTGGTAAAAAATATAATGAGATTGGGTGTGACGTAGAGAAAACAAATAAATATAATATACATGTTTTTTGTATACTTGGATAGAGAAAAAGGTATGGGAGTGAGAGTCCTATCTATCTCCTTCGTGCAGAGGTGATAGATCAAACAGGCGAGTAGTGGTCTGTTGTATCGTGGAGGTAACGCGTCAGTGTACCCAATGCACCGGGTGATATGACTAAATCAACCCGTGGGAGGCGTGAATTACCTTAAAGAAAATGAGATATTCGTGCCTCAGCCCACGACCACGCATTTTGTATTACTAACAATTTGTTTTTGCTTTAGTGTTTCTCTTGTTTTCAGGTAGCAACTCCAACAGATTTTACCACCTTGGATGGTACCTCCTATATGGATGGTTTTATCTCTTATATTTGAGTCACCATTTGCTTATGAGATTATTGATTTAATTATTTAATTTGCTCGTTTGGGGAATTAATTAATTAATTAATAATCTAAGTCTCGAGGTTTCAGACTAGTGTTAGATATTTAATTTGTTAAGATAATAAACTCCATAATTATTTTGTAAGCTAAGAAGGCCGATATTAGATCTCTCCAAAGGACGACTTTATTTATATTTTATTTTCTCTTATATTATTCTCTTGATTTCTTAATTTTTTTTTATTTCTTTTATTCCAAATTTCACCATCTCCCACCTTATCTTTTATTTACTGCTTTTTACCCAATTTTAATTACTTGCATAATTAATTATTGATCTTTAAAAGAAGTCCCTCAAGTGAATACGACCTAGGTTATGCCATTATGCTGCATTAACCTAGTATTAATTTGATAGTCTAGCGACGGGCTAATCACTTCCCTAGGCTTTATAAAGATTCGTTTAATATATACTAAAATAAAAATAAAAATGTAACCGATGAATCAGATTCTGGCCATAAAGCTTTACCACGTTAGGAAAGGAAACTGGTTGGACTACCTTGCAAATAATGTATCATAGGAAGGGCTATTTGTGAAATACCTTCGATGATAAAGTCAGTAATACTTTGATCTTGTTAGAATAAAATTATTCTAGAGTTATGAGTTCATACCTGACCGGACTAGGCAGAGAACTATTCTAAACTAAAGAGAGAATTGGAGCGAGCGAACTGAGTGTGAGCTTCCCTGAGCGTGGAATGACGACCTCTATGTATAGTGTTGAGTAGTGTGCTTAGTCCGCAAGTCAAGGGAAGAAAATCGCCTCTGTGCCGTTGGTTGTGCCGGCGGTCCAATACGAAGGCGCAGCGAAATATTTGCGATATTTCGATTATATCTTCGTATCTTGAATCGTAGCCGTGAAAAACATACTCTACTGCTTCAGATTAATCTGCGCCGCGAGATTCCCCTTTTGGGCCGTTGGCTCAAAGTGACGGCGCAACATCAAACTGCGCTGAAGCTTACTTGCTGACGTCATATTCCTAACAGATGCATGTGCCGCTGGAATTGCTTATTCTGGGCCGGCGGCCCACGTGGCGGCGCAAGAATATCTTGTGCTCAACGTGATCTTCTCGAATATTCTGATATTTCCCTCTTGGTTTGACCCTGTTTGGATATCTGAAACACTAAATAAACCATTTAGTAGCACCTATTTATAAAGTACAATAAATAAACGCTGATTAACTCATTTTATCCACTTTATTCCACCATACCTTGGTGCTGCCCTTAGCATATTAATTGGTCTAATTCTAATATATTATTATAAACATACCAAAAGAAGGCCAAATAACTTGTTCACTTTTGGGTTGATCAGTACCTTAATTAGGGTTTATGTGATGTATTTATAAGTACATATATTTTGTTGGAGATCCCTAAGACTTGTGCTAGGGGAGATTCTCTGATACTTAGACACCTCAATTGTAGGCCTAAGGAATTTTGTGGCATGTTCGAAGAGCCTTGGCATGGATTTTATTGGACATCTAGCCATGGACATCGGGCCTTGGCTGGTGATTAAGTAACTTGAGGCTTCGGGGCATAGGCAGATGAGGGTCCTAACTGTACTTTGTAGAACTTTGGCACCCACGATAATAAGGTCAAGGGCAGGCACCTTATGGAGGACATATGTTCTTGGCAGTGTTGTTCGGAGGATGGGCTCCTTATGAGGGTCAAGCATCGTCTATAAGTGATGTGATCCAAAGGCGGCCAAACGCCTTATTATCACAAGTCCCTTTGAAGATCTATGTCTCCACAAGTAGGCAGCCTGGCACCCCCATTATCTAGTCCATCCAAGGGATTGAGTATGTCCCTATGAGTAGGTAGCTTGGTACCCCATTATCACTAATCCTTCCGTGAGATTGAGTGTGTCCCCTTGGGTAGGGGGTTATTTGATGCCCCATTATCATTTAGTGCCTATGAAGGATTGAGTGTCCCATGAGTAGGTTGCATGATGCCCCATTGTTAATCCCTCCAGGGATTGATCAGTGTGTCCACATGAGTAGATTGACTGGCGCCCCATTATATTATCACTAGTCCCTTCAAAAGATTGAGTATCCCCATGAGTAGGTGGCTTGGCACCCCATTAGATTGTCCTCACTACCGATGAGGCACGTGAATGTGTGGAAGGAATTTCATTCGCTTTCTATAATTATCTTTGATCTTAACAATTTCTCTCTCATGCATATCGTGTGTTGACAAAGAGTAAAAAAAATCTTCATTTTTAATTATAAAGAAAAATAAACTATAACTTTATTTTAATTTTGTGATTTAATAAGACAATTTTTTCTCTATCAACTCACTTATTAGGAAATAAATGAGAGAAAAATCGTTCATCTCAACTATTCAAGTAAGAGATAATTGAAGATGGAGTCATTATATAAATCATTTTCAAAATCTAATTCATTAAACATAAACCATGATGAAACAAAATGTACCTAATTTGCTTTTTATTAAACCCGAATTCCTTTATTTCTAAAGTAAAAATAATGTTAATACTAAAAAAAATAAAATAACAATATATAACAAAGGATTATTAATAAATTGATAGAATGACACGTACAATAATATTAATAAATGGATTAAACCTTGATAAATTTAATTTTAATAGTTAAATAAAGTGAGGTAATCAATATAATTTTGGTCAAAGTCAGTTTAGTAGGTATAACAAGTCCTTGTCAAAAAAAGAAAAAAGGAAATGTGGGTATAGCAAGTAGCAACGACAAGTGATGAGTTGAGGAAATGATGATAGGAGAATGGAGAATAATGGAGGATACATACTAGGCGACAAAACAAGTGTCACTATAAGAGTCTGAAAAGAAGCAGAATGCAAATGATTCATTATTTCACTCATTGCAACTTGCAAGAATTCAAGAAATTAGATTTAATGATTTATTAGCTTGACTTGCCACTTGTTTTGAATGGCGAATGCGTCATTAATTCTTTGTCTCCTAGAGACTAGTGAGGTAGGTGTTGGAATGAGGAAATAAATGAAGGCAAAAAAGATGAATATTAATGTTTTAGTTGCTCATGATCTCTCAAATCTCAATCTTTTGATCTTTTTCAGAGGAAACTTAAATATCAATGTTATAAACTTTTGAGCTAATAATAAGCTAGTTTGAAAAGTATTTGAACCATTTAGTTTGAGAATCGATCAACAACTGAAAGAATCGATCAATAAAAATCGTGAAACCCGGTGATGAATCAGCTCAACTTTTTGTTTTTTGAATTTTTTTCTTCTTTTTTTGTTTTCCTGTGCTTATGGATTAAAAATGTGAGAATGTTGATTGTGAACTTAACTTAATAGAGACAATGATAAGGAAATGTCACTTAATGTCATAATAATGATAAATATTATGAAAATTACTATATTTATATTGATTCATGTTAAATTGTTAATTTATGAAACTTATATTTATAATATTGTTAGTTTATTTTTCTATTTTTATTTGTTTCACTATATTAACGTTATATTTGACCAAGGTATCAACGTTGTTGGGAGAACTTTAACTATATACTCTCATCCCGAAGGAAATTAATCTTCGCCTAAAATCATTACACGGATAGGTGGAGGAACCCATGGTTAAACTAAAAAACAAACTTAGTTATAGCTTTTTGAATTATAATTTTATCATATTTAGACTTTTCTTTTATTTATTTATTTACTTATTACTGATCCAACCTTGGTTGGAACTAGGTTGAACTATTGAACCTTAAATTAGTAACTCGGTATGTTCAATGTCCGGTCCAATTTTTAAATAAAACCCTACATTTAAGTGATTAGATTATTACACGGACTTAGACAAACTTTTATGTAATATATAAAACATTAAAGGAGCGGTTAGTATACAAAATGTTTTTTCATTCTCGGGAATCAAATTCTTGAGGAATCAAATTTTTATGAAGGTTATTCTCAAGAATAAGATTCACGAGAATATTTTATGTTTGTTTGGATGGGTGAAAAACATACCTAAGATTATTGTGTGATATTTCCGTGAATGTTACCATTTGTGTTTGGTTGAACTTTGATAATCCTGATTAATACATTTCCAAATATACCATTGACTTTTTATTATTAAATAACAACTTATCAAATGTAGAAATTATCCAAAATAGTTCATGAGAATATTTTAAAAAATTGTGCTTTGTTTCTCCATCATAAAAAATAATTATACCATAATTAAAATTTTATAAAAACATTAACAATTTCATTGAAAAAGAATACTATTTCAAAACTTAAAGTTTATAATTCTCAAAATAACAAAATAGTGTAAAAAAGTTATCATTCAAAATATAAATAACATAATTCTCATAATAATATGAAGCCAACTATGTTTAATAAGGGTAATTTAATCATTTTAATTAGAGTGAAGTAATCTCATCTCATATGATTAGAGTAATCACATCCCCTATCATAGGATTAAAAAATGGTTGTAACTTGTAATTTCATAGGATTAAGCTACTCTTGAGAATACAATATTCTCAAGACTATTTTTTAAATTCATGTTCCAAACACGGGATTAGTCTACTCCAAACATTATATAATTTTGAAACTACTTTTTTCAATAATGTATTAAAATCATACATCTAAGCAATCCAAACAACTGTCATTTGGGCTAGCCGGCTAGGTCTATCTTATTGTTTGAACCATTCGCTCTTTATATATTTACAACATCAAACAATTTTGTGAAATGATGCTAAGAGTTTGAGTGTTGGAGCACCCTAACTCCTAGCTGTAAGATCTATATTTACCAAATTTAAAATTTGCATTATACAAATCTCAAGAATATAAATGGTAGATTTGATTGTGGAGACCTTGGATGCCCCAACATCCAAGCTCTCCATAGACTTTTGCTACAAATTTTTTTTTTGGACCAATTACAATGTAACATCATACAATTTTAACAAGTTAAATAAAGTATTATGTGACCCTTTATCGATTCAATTTTTCAAAATGATTATAAAATCACAATTTTAAAATTTTAAAACTAGTTTATTTATTTATTTATTTTAATTAATACTCGAGGTATTTATCATCAATACTATTGATTAATTCCTTTGGCTTGCAAGCACTTTGAGGAATGAAACAATTGATTTTTCAAAGTTGTTTCATATTCAAAATTAAGAGTTAAACGCCTAATATTTGTATCGCTTGAGTACACTACTCAAGTTTTAAAACTAGGTTTTAAGAATATATTTTGGAAAATACAAATTTATAAACCACGTTTAACAAATCAACAATAATGAAACTTGTTGATTTTGACGTTGATGATGATGAGAGTTCATCAGCATTGTGAACAAACAATTAGAGAAGCATGAGGTGAGCAAAGAAGTGGGGGATTGCAAATTAGTACAAACAGGGTACCAAAGTGAAATTGGTCCATAGAACAAGGTATCAAAGTGTTAACGGTGTAAAGAACAGGGTACCAAAATGTCACTTTTGAAAGAACAGAGTACCAAAATGTTAACTGTTGGGAAATCAAGGAACTCCTCTGTGTTTTAATTCCTTAAGGATCCGCGAGAATCTGATTGCATATCCTTTATCACTGATTTTATTTTGATAATTCACAAAAATTTTGTAATAAATATTTTTGATGTTCTGGAATGTTGTATAATCGTTTTAATTATTAATTACATGAATTATGATTGATGCTAATTGATTTAACTCGATCTAATCATTATTGAAGCAAGATCATAATCATATCTTGATGAAAAAGGAAACAAATCTGGAAATATTGCGCAAGCTCTTAAATGAAGATCTTTGTGATTAATCCATGCGCTCTTGATTAGGGAACATGTAATCTGAGTTGACTAAGTGTTATTCATATAATATCTTTGATTATAATTAATTTCCTAACTTATACTTTGTGTTTATTACGAGGATCTATATATGGAAATATTTCAAATCCTGATTGCCAGATCCTGACCAATTTAATGCTGAATCCTTATCGAGCCAAAATTCAAACTCGAATAGAGTGGAGCTGAATGATCATTGAAGCAAATTGATAATTCTTGATGACCTAGCCGTTGGAGCATTTGGAAATCAAAGAATTCAAACTATTTCCTTATGAAGCTCAACCTCAATGATGACTATAAAAAGGAGAAGTCTTCATACGTTGAAGACTACTAATTTCGAGATATTCAAGCTACTATTACGAGAATTCAAAGCTGTGTGCTATTACATGTGTTGTAACCCTTAGTGGGAAAATCCTTTGTGGAATCATTAGTGGAAAGAATCACTTAGTGTGAACCTACTCTTTGTGAGAAACCTATCTTTTTGTGAGAGACACCATCTACTTTATCTATTGTCTGATTCGTTCGAAAAAGTTTTCAGATCCTATTCACCCCCCCCCCCTAGGATCTCCTTGGTGCATTTTTCCTAACAAGTGGTATCAGAGCAGATCTCATATTTATATAGGTGTAACAACCTAGAGAAAAGATCTTTGTCAAAATGCAGGACAACAGTGACAACTCCAGCTCTGCCTCCTTGCACAAGCCTCCATACTTCAATGGGAAGAATTACACATATTACAAGAATCGCTTAAAGATTTTTGCTGAGTCCATCAATCCTCAAATATGGCGAGTTATACAAGAAGGCCCTGTAAGGATTACCAAGCAGGAGAATGGACAAACAGTTGACAAACCCATGGATGAATGGAGTGAGGCTGAGAATAACAGGTATGCACTCAATAGTAAAGCTATTAACATAATATATTGTTCTGTGAGTACTGATGAATTCAAAAAGCTCTCTAGATGTGAAACGACCAAGCAAATGTGGGATAAACTTCAAGTGACACATGAAGGAACCACAGAGCTAAAGAAGTCTAGAATCGACTCTCTCAAGAAGGAATATGAAAATTTCCAAATGAAGGAAACATAAAAGATTGATGAAATGTTCGAGAGATTCGGAAGGATCGTAAGTGATGTCGATTCCTTAGGAGAACAGATTGAGCAGGAGAAGCTAGTAAGAAAGGTTGTAAGGAGTCTATCAACTCTATGGGAGATCAAGGTGACGGCACTCCATGAAAGTCAGAAGTTAGCAACCATGACGATTGATGATCTAAGAGGAAACTTGTTGACTTATGAATCAACCTTGCTTAGTGAAAAAGTTCAGAACCTCAACAAGAAGGACAAAGGAATTGCCCTCAAAGCTGTTCATAGTGAAGATGAGGAAGATGAGGAATCCTTTGATGAAGAGGATTTTGTCCTACTAGCCAAACGCTTCAACAAGTTCTTCAATTTCAAGAAGAAACCTTTCAACAAGAAGAACTCGTTTTCAAGGAATCCCCCATTCTGAAAAGAGAACAACTTCAGGGAGGATAAGGAATTGACTTGCTATGAATGCAAGAAACCGGGACACATGCGACCTGATTGCCCCTTGCTTAAGAATTCCAAATTCAGGAAGAAGAAGAAGAAGGCAATTTTAGCCGAATCCTCTTGGGATGATGATGAGGATCTCCTCGCTGAAGAGGATGATGACTATGAGGAAACGGAGACAACAAACCTCTGCTTAATGACTACAGCTGATAATGAGGTAAACTCCCTTCCTAACATCTTTTCTGACTTGAGTAATGATCAACTCATATCTGAATCATATAAATTGCTTGAGTCCTTCTTTATAAAAAAAAAAAGGAGAAGTTCAAAAAGGAGAGAAAAGACAATGAAGAGTTGATGTTGAAAAATCAAATTCTTGAAAAAGAAAGTGAGAGATTAAAAGAAGAATGTGAAATGTTGAGAAAACAACAAGTTGAAAAGTGCAAGGAAGTGACAAAAGAAAAAGATGAAGTGTGAAGAATTGAGAAAGGAGATGAGTAAAATAGAAGAGAAAAATAAATGTCTTGAGAAGGAGTGTAAAAATCAGAGAGAAAAGGCTATATTGAACCATATGTGAGGAAGTGGAATCCTCTGTACGTCTAGTTCCTATAGGAAGCAAACAGGAGTCTAGACACTTTGTAAACAAAACCTGTTACAAATGTAGAAAGAAAGGCCACTTGGCTTATGATTGTGGAAATCAAGGAACTAGAAACAAAATAAGGAATTATTTCCTTGTAACTAAACAGATCTGGGTTCCTAAAGGATCCTTGAAAGGAACTAACAATGAAAGGATCCAAGGAGGTTTGGGTACCTGAAGTGTTTCCTTATTTCCTGTAGGTTTTCCTGAAGGCCAGGACATGGAAAGATAAGTGGTTTCTGGATTCAGGATGCTCAAGGCACATGACAAGATACAGCAACAAATTCATATCCTATTCAGAAGAGGATTTGAGACATGTGACCTTTGGAGACAACCAGAAAGGGAAAATTGTTGGTATTAGTAAACTTTCCCTTACTCCTAATTTGTCTATTGATGATGTATATCTGGTTGATGGACTAAAGTATAATTTGTTGAGCATAAGCCAATTATGTGACAAAGGACACAAAGTTGTGTTTGATACTGCTGTGTGCACAATCTATGAAAAAGGAAGTGACAGGATATTGCTTCAAGGAAGCATAAAAGATAATGTCTACACCCTGACTGCCCAGGAAGTGAAACTGTCTTCACATCACTGTCTTGCCTCCACTATGGATCAAACATGGTTATGGCATAGGAGATTGGGAATTGCAAGCATGGGGAAGATTGCTAAACTATCCAGAGAAGGATTAGTGAATGGTCTACCAAAGCTGAAGTATGAGAAGGATCATGTGTGTGATGCATGCCAACAAGGAAAGCAAACAAGGAACTCCTTTAAACCAAACGAGCACATCTCTACTACATGTCCTTTATAGCTTATTCATATGGATCTCTTTGGACCAATGAGGACAGAAAGCATTGGTGGAAAATTTTATGGCTTTGTGCTCATTGATGACTACTCAAGGTACACCTGGGTTTACTATTTAGCTAACAAGAGTGATTGCTTTGAGTCTTTCAGATCCTTTTGCTTGAAAGTTCAAAATGAGAAACGATACTTGATAACAAGCATAAGGAGTGATCAAGGAAAAGAGTTTGAGAACTCTAAATTTGCTAAAGTCTGTGAGGAGCATGGTATATCTCATAACTTTTCTGCTCCAAGAACTCCTCAACAAAATGGTGTTGTAAAAAGAGTAAACTACTAAATTGGTCCCTGGATTATTGACTCGCTGACAGATTGGTCCTCGAATTTAGGAAATTGACAAATAGGTCCCCGAATTTTTCTAACGAGTCAAATAGGTCCCCGAATTTTTCTAATGTTTGTCAAATAGGTCCTTCTGTTCGGGGACCTATTTGACTAACGTTAGAAAAATTTGAGGACCTATTTGACTTGTTAGAAAAATTCGGGGACCTATTTGTCAATTTCCTAAATTCGGGGACCAATCTGTCAGCGAGCCAATAATCCAGGGACCAATTTGGTAGTTTACTCGTTGTAAAAAGGAAGAATAGAACACTCATTGAAATGGCTAGAACAATGTTATGCGAGAACAAGTTGCCAAAATATCTTTGGGCCGAAGCCGTGAACACGGCCACATATGTGTTGGAGAATTATAGAGCCGAGCGCAGTGGAAGTAAAAACAAAAAAAAAAACCTTTTAAAACGCATATACTCTATAATTCCCTTCCAGGATCCACTATTTGCATTTATTCTAGTAAGAGAAGAGTTATACCTAAAATTCAATCGGTGGCTTTCCACTTGCGAATCCGAGAAGTCCACTGGAACGTGTCCTTCCTCTTCCAGTAATCCACACGAGCAGTTTGGCAGACACCCAGGTGCTAGCCTCCTTCTCTTCTCCAAGAGAATCCGGGAACCAATCTACGGTTCTTGAAAGTTCAAGAACAATTCTTGAAGATTCAAGAAATGTGGCGCACAACTCTCTCACAAACCCTAAACTTTTTAGGGTTTTGTCACACCTTTCTCTATCTAGGAAATTGGTCGACTTTCTCTCTCTAGGAAGAAGTCGACTTTCTCTCTCTAGTTTTTAGGTCAAGTCAATTTTTCTCTCTCTTGAATGAATGAGTTAGGCGACTTCCTCCTTAGTGTGTGTATTTATAGAGTTGCTCTTGAAATTAGAGAATTGATAATTATAATTAGGGAATACCTAAATTAGTGAATTATCAAATTATAAAATTATAAGATTACATTAATATTATAATTTTAGGACTTGAATTCTTAATTAAAATATTACATTAATATCTTAATTTGAATTCAAACTGCAATCTTGAGATTCAAAATGCAAGATCAAATCTTGCACATGGACCCACCAAGCAATGCGCCATTCCCCTTTTATTTTTAAGGAATTTAATAAATCAAAATAACAACCCTAACTCTTAGGAAGCCATAACCAACTTATTAATTCCCTAACAATATTGAATTAAAATATTACCCTAATATCTTAATTAAAAATTTGAATCTTGAAATCAAAATCAAATCTTGAATTCAAATTCAAATCTTGATTCTAATTAACAAAACAATTTTATTAATCAAAAACAAGAAGCATGAGGCGCCACCCTCCTTCCTTGTTATCCTAATATTAGAGAATTTAATAAATCAATAATCCCCTAACTTTTAGGAAGCTTATTTAATTTATTATTCCCTATATTTTAAACAAGAATTTAATTGTAAATAGATTAATCAAATTAACTATTTAACAATTAATATATTTAAACTTGTCTAACAAATTTGAATATCATAAACGTAGATTTAATTTAAGACAAGGCTTCATGTCCCAGACATTCAACTATGTCTTAAATTGTGTCACTAAAGTGACCCACGAATTAAACCCTAATTCGTGTCCCATTATGGTATCTTGATCCTGCCCGTGTGTGACCCAGCAGGCCTCACGTGAAGTTGGCAGCAAGCCATCCCTATGACTCACAAGTCGAGAGCGGACTCTAGCAAGCCATCATGACTACCCAAAACACGTGAGTTATCGCTTTAACATTAACGACTTAACCTTAGTACCACCTTGTCATAATCCCGATTGTCACACGATATTTTGGTCATGGATAAGGCATGGGAACATCATCCTTATTCCAAACCACAACTTTCTCGATTCCGTGAGTTAGTCCCATTTCCCTGTGTGGCCACACATTCCTTGGACAGACTCATCGAGGGGCCTAGTTAAATATCTCTCATCACAATGAGGGACAAAATTCCTTCTAGGTCAACCACATTCCTCAGCACGGTAAACAACCAAACCCGTAGCTAGCCTGTATGGCTACCCTGTTACGGGCAACGTTGGATTAGGCCAAAGTTCGACATCTACAACACCGGAATAGTCAAGACCTCAGGTCTAAGGCATCGTGACAGGTGTACAGGAGAGACTACCTTATGATTAAACCCATGCAGGACTCTCCGGGTCGGTCCAGCAATTTGTAACCCACTACATAATTGCACCATGACTCTCGTAAAGCATCTCATGCGTGTATCTCCATACACCGAGGTCATGTTGGTCTTGGTTCATTCACGTTCCCACGAGAATGATCAACCAGGGACAATTTAGACTAATTATCACATAATTAATCAAGGACTTTTATCACAATAAACATGCTAATAATATGATAACGACATAATTTATCAAATATAAATTAATCAAAATAATATGTTCAAACAAACACATTTATATAAAATGATTGGCCCTAGGGCACAATCTCCATCAATATGTTCTTAATCGATGCCTCATTAGACCGGTGCTGAACAAGACTCCTTATGAGCTTTGGATGGGACGGAAACCGAACATAAGCTACTTTCATTAATTTGGATGCAAATGAAATATCCTTATCAACAACAAGGAGGACATAGGCAAGCTTGATGCTAAGACACACGATGGTATCTTTGTGGGATACTCTACTACAAGCAAAGCCTACCGAGTCTACAATAAGGAGAACATGACCATAGAGGAATCAATGCATGTAGTCTTTGATGAGTCAAGTTCTGGTAAGATACAAGGAGATGACTATCTTAGTGATGGTGAGGAACCAGAAAAAGAAATAATCATTGCTAAGGAATCAAAAGAAGATAAATTATCTGACAAGGAATCAAAGAAACAGGAATCGAACGAGGTAACAGTTTTAAATATTTCAATTCCTTTATCTACTAACCTTGATGCAGGAAACGCCTCTACTTCTAGAAATCAAGGAGATGAATTTGAAATAAGGAAGCTGCCACGAGAGTGGAGAGGATCTAAGAATTATCCACAGCAATTCCTTATTGGAGATATCAATGAAGGAGTCAAAACAAGATCCGCAATCAAAAGCATGAATAATATGGCATTTGTTTCACAAATTGAGCCAAAAGCTGCTGAAGATGCCTTAGTGGATGACTCCTGGATCCTTGCTATGCAAGAGGAACTGAATCAGTTGGAAAGGAATCAAGTTTGGTCTCTAGTTCCTCAACCCAAAGATCAATTTGTGATAGGAACTAAATGGGTTTTCAGAAACAAACTTGATGAGCAAGGTAATGTTGTTAGAAATAAGGCTAGATTAGTTGCCTAAGGTTATTCTCAAGTAGAAGGAATAGATTATGATGAAACCTTTGCACCCGTAGCTAGATTAGAATCTATTAGGATGCTTCTTGCATTTGCATGCTTTAAAGGATTTAAACTATATCAAATGGATGTTAAAAGTGTATTCTTGAATGGGTACATAAATGAACTAGTGTATGTAAGACAACCCCCAGGTTTTGAAAGTGTAGAAAAGCCAAATCATGTCTATAAGTTGCATAAAGCTTTATATGGATTAAAACAAGCACCTAAAGCATGGTATGAAAGATTAAGTGGATTTCTTATAGATCAAGGATTCGAAAAAGGAAAAATGTATACAACCTTGTTTATTAAACATAGTGATCATTTTATCTTAATTGTTCAAATATATGTTGATGATATTATATTTGGTTCTACTAATGAGTCAATGTGCAAGGATTTTTCCAAAGCTATGACTAGTGAATTTGAAATGAGCATGATGGGAGAAATGAGCTTCTTCCTTAGATTACAAGTCAAACAAGGTGAGGAAGGAATCTTCATATCCCAAACCAAGTATACCAAGGAACTCCTTAAGAAGTATGGCATTGAAAGTGCTAAAGGAGCCGCAACTCCTATGAGTTCCTCAATCAAACTCGATAAGGATTCGCAAGGTAAAAGTGTAGATCAAAAGGTATATCGAGGTATGATTGGTTCATTGCAGTATCTAACTGCAAGTAGACCTGATATAATGTTTTCAATATGCTTATGTGTGAGATTCCAAAGTGATCCTAAGGAATCGCACCTAATCGCTGTGAAAAGGATCCTAAGATATCTTACAGGTATAGAAAAGTACAGATTATGGTATCCAAAAGGAAAATAATTGTGATCTAATAGGATATTCGGATGCTGATTTTGCTGGATGCAAAATAGATAGGAAGAGCACATCAGGAACCTGTCAGTTCCTTTGACACTGTCTCGTTTCCTGGTTCAGCGAGGAACAAACTTCGGTTGCTCTATCCACTGCTGAGGCTGAATATATATCAGCTGGGAGATGTTGTGCTCAAGTGTTATGGATGACACAACAATTAAGGGATTATGGATTGGAATTTGAGAAAGTTCCTATAAAGTGCGACGATACTAGTGCCATCAATATATCAAGGAATCCAGTGCAACACTCAAGGACTAAACACATTGAAGTAAGACATCATTTCTTGAGAGATCATGTGCTTAAAGGTGACATTGAATTGGAATTTGTATCTACTGAGAAGCAATTGGCGGATATCTTGACCAAACCCTTGCCAAGTGAAAGCTTCTTTAAGATAGGGAGAGAATTGGGGATGTTAGAGGAACCGTGAGTAGTTCCTTGTACTGTAAGTCGGTATTTAATTTGTGATTTTTGATTGATTGTGTGACTATTCTGATTGTTTGTGATTTAATTGTGTGTATTTGATTGTGTGATTATTTGATTGGTTGATTGTGTGACAAAATCTATTTTGTGTGGTGATTAAATGTCATTTTAGGAAATTTTCTATTTGAAAAAGGATTTGAAAATCTGCTTTTAATTAAGAAAATCTGATTTTATCCTCTCAAATCTAATAAAATCTAAAATTGATTTTCCATATTAGGCATATACACACTGCATCTTCTCAAAAACACACACTCACTTAAACACCTAGGTTTTCACGCATATCATCATCACATATCATGTCATTAAAATTGATTTCCTCTCAAAATCTTTCCTTTTCGAAATTTATATCAGTTTTCAAAATTCTACCTATTTAAATCATTTGTTACGAAAATCTTTTACATTGCATTGCATTCATTCACCTCTCTACCCTACCGTATCCTAGTGCCTCGTGATTCTTGAGATTACCGATTTTGAAAGAGCACTAATGGACAAGTGCGACTGCTATCGTCATAACAAAGAAGGATATCCCGTTGACCTTCCTCCATTCTTTGATGGAACGAACTATTTATTTTGGAAGTGGAGAATGAACGTATTTGTTGAAGCAACTGACTTCTGGCTGTGGAGAATCATTACCCTAGGACCAGTCCAGATAACTCGTATTGAAGACGATAAAGAGGTTGATGTGCCTATGGCTGAATGGACTGAGGATGATAGGAAACAATTTCAGCTGAACTCTAAGGCCATGAATCTCGTATGTTGCACCATGGGTGATCATGAACTCGCTCGACTAATGGATTGCAAGACTGCAAAACAGATGTGGGACAAGCTTCAGGATTTGTATGATGAACCATCTGATCTTGGAGAAGAAGAATTGATGCAACCCGACGAGGAAACAAAGCCTCTTTATGACAACCCACCTCCTTCACCAAATGATCTCACCCTTAGCCACTTTAAGCCATAAACCACAAATCCTCATGCATTTTCATCTTTCCATCTTTCATTTTTAGTGTTTGGACTTTTTGATTAAGTTTTTTTTGGATGACTGTAAGGATTAAATATTTAACTGTTTTTGGATAATTTGGATGATTTGGAGTTTCTAAGCTCAAAACTTTATTGCTTTATGGATGAAGTATTTGGACTATGAATGTTTTGGTGTTATATTTTTGTATCTTGTATGTTTCTATGCTTGTATTGCACTGGGTTTTTATGCAGGAACTCACCTTTTTATGTCAAAAGGGGGAGAAGAAATGCAAGTTTGAACGAAAGTTTAAACTATATTTAGGGGAGAAGAACTGCAAGTTTGGATGCACATTTGAATAGTATTTAGGGGGAGAAAATATGTGCATGTTTGAGTACAATTTAAGAGCTTACATAGTTTGATTTTTGGTTGTACTTCGACAAAGAGGTAATGTTTCATATCCTTTATCTGATTTAATTGACGCATACTCTGTTTTAGATAGGGGAGCATATCCTGAACAAGATAGGGGGAGGAATCCCTATAGATGTTGTTGATGGAGATTGTGCCCTAGGGTCAATCATCCTTTAGATATGTTGAGAACATATCAATTAATTTATGGGGATAAATTAATGGTTATCATATTATTAGCATGTTTACTATGATAACAGTCCATGATTAATTATGAGATAATTAATCTAAACAGTCCCTGGTCGCTCATTCGAGTGGGAGCTTGAATTGAACCAAGACCAGCATGACCTCGGTGCATGAGATGCACGCACTAGATGCTTGAACGAGAGTCATGGTGCAATTATGTAAGAGTTACAAGTTGCTGGACCGACCCGGAGAGTCCTGCATGGGTTCAGTCATTAGCTAGTCTCTCCTGTACAATCTGTNTAAGGACTTATCTTTAGTAAATATAGTATTGTTCTATTGAGCTCTGTTGGGAAATCAAGGAACTCCTTGATATCTCATATCCTTAAGGATCCGCGAGAATCTGATTGCATATCCTTTATCGTTGATTTTATTTTGATAATTCACAAAAATTTTGTAATAAATATTTTTGATGTTCTGGAATGTTGTATAATCGTATTAATTATTAATATGATGAATTATGATTGATGCTAATTGATTTAACTTGATCTAATCATTATTGAAGCAAGATCATAATCATATCTTGATGAAAAACGAAACAAATCTGGAAATATTGCGCAAGCTCTTAAATGAAGATCTCTGTTATTAATCCATGCGCACTTGATTAGGAAACATGTAATATGACTTAATTAAGTGCTGATCACGTAATATCTTTGATTATAATTAATTTCCTAACTTATACTTTGTGTTTATTGCGAGGATCTATATATGGAAACAATTCAAATCCTGATTGCCAGATCTGACCAGTTTAATGCTGAATCCTGATAGAGCCAAAATTCAAATTTGAATAGAGTGGACAGCAAGAATGATACTTATGAATTCTAAACGTTGGAGCTGAATGAGCATTGATGAAAATTGAAGATTTTTTATGACCTAGCCGTTGGAGCATTTGGAAATCAAAGAATTCAAATTACTTCCTTATGGAGCTCAACCTCAACGATGACTATAAAAAGGAGAAGCCTTCATACGTTGAAGACTACTGATTATGAGATATTCAAGCTGCTATTACAAGAATTCAGAGAGCTTAGTGCTATTACATGTGTTGTAACCCTTAGTGGGAAAATCCTGTGTGGAATCCTTTGTGGAGAGAATCACTTAGTGTGAACCTACTCTTTGTGTGAAAATCTATCTCTTTGTGAGACACCATCTACTTCATCTATTGTCTGATTCGTTCGAAACCTTAGTGGTAGTAGGTTGTCTTCCTCGTTTGTTGTGAAACCCTAGTGGTGAGTCGTGTGTGGTTGCAAGATAAGAGGAGTGTATAGGAACCTTGGAGACTACCCGTGAGATTTGTGGGGACTGTAAAAGGGAGATTGTAAAACCTTAGGGGTGATCCTAATCTTAGGTTGATTCCATTGTATTGGTCGGTTGCCTACAAAGTATTAATATACAAATTCCCTTGCCATTGCTCAGGGAGTGGATGTAGAATAGAGAGACTTCCATATCAAGGCTTATACTCTATGTAAACCACTATAAATCGTGGTGTCAATCTCTCTGTCCCTTAACTCTTTATTATTCCGCATTTTATATCTTTGAGTTAAGCGTTGAAAAGGTTTTGGATACAAAGTGTTTTGATAAAAGTGTTGTTAAGGAGACAAAACTGTTTTTAAGGAAACGAACTGTTTTTAGAGGAAGTGATCTGTTCACTGAAGGAATTGAACACCTGGTTAAGGAACTGAGCTATTTTGTAAAGGAAATAAGATTTTTATATAAAGGAACTGTTTTTTTAAGTAAACCTTCTGGTTAAGGAAGTGACTTTCAGTAAGGAACTGATTTTATATATCCAACTCCTTAACAGTTTGCGAAAAAGTTTTCAGATCCTATTCACCCCCCCTTTAGGATCTCCTTGGTGCATTTTGCCTAACAAGCTAAAATCCCATCATCTTAGCTTTATTAGTAAATAGGGATTATTGTGAAAGGAAGTAAACTAGATAAGGACCAAATTGTTATTTTAGCCTATATGTCATATTCTTTCACTTTGTCTCTTCCATTCTCACATTACATGGAGGAAATTAAGACATTATGAGGCATTGATTTATATATTAATACTAGAGGTNTTAGGCCAAAAAAAAAATTAACCCAGAGATATGAAACTCCTTAAACCTAAAATGTCAATTTCTAAGGGGAAAAAACTACCTAGAAAGTATAAACATCTATCTTTGTACGCATGACTTTCTTAATGTTGTTTTCTAAATTTATTCTAGCAAATTCTATATCTCTTTATAAACTATATACTTCTCATTGTACCTTTCATTCTTGACGGTTGCCATATGCCACAAAAAATATTCAAAGCTAATATTCTAATAACTTGTCAAATCTTTCACAAAAAAAATATTGGGCTTTTTATTAACAGAAATGACTAAATTCCCAGACCAATTTAACAAGTAGGCCCAAAAATCTGACCATGTGTTTAGGTCCCAATTAAAAGCTTCATCTGACCAAAAATATATAAATTTTAATTCCCTCTTTATGAGGCTTTCAAACTCTACCTTTACAGTAACTAAGGCTTCATTCGGCCCAACTAAAAAGTATTTGGATATTTAGTTAAAAACAAAAATTATCCATACGTCAATTTTGGTCTAATAAAACTTATAAAGTTCTTGTACTTGTACATCTAATCTTAGAAAGTATCACTAATAGAAGGTTGGTCAAAGTAAGTTTGATCTTATTTAAGATATTATGATTTATGAATATAATTATTTTTATTAAAATATATATCAAATTTTATGAATCATAATTAAATTTAATATATATCAAATTCAAATTAATTAGAATAAAACCTTAAAAATCCAGCAAGTAATAAAAAAGTGTATAAAGTGGAAAATAAAGATAAATTCAGCTTAAAGTCTTCTAGTATCTAATAATGGTTAAGTTCGCAAGCGTAACATGTTACCATATTATTAGTTGATGTACGATGATTTTGATTGGCGAAATAACCTTTTCTGCCTAATCCTTGATGTTTTGGCTTTTTACTTTTTACCTTGAAAGTGAAATTGATAAGTACTGATCCAAATAACTAAAGTTTATTTCTTAACTTTATTGTTTGTTTTTTTTCTAAAAGCTTTCATCATCATGTCTAACACAAAAAGGAATGAGTCATTTTAAAGTTTAATTAAGAATCAAAAGGGAGTTCACCAACTCACTTGTTATTAACTTTCTTAATTAAAATTCGGACTCAATTTGAGTCGGTATAAATTTAAGAATTAAAAATAAATTTTGTATGAAGGAAAAAAGGGAAAGCCCGAGTCACACTTGAGCCCATTCCTTTCTCATATAATTTTTTAGCCAAATTTCACTTTTGATCTATTATGTTACGGTGAGTTCTAATCTAATCTTTTATCATTCTTTATTGCAAAATTAGTTTTATATGCTTTCATAAATCTTTATTTATCTTTCTCGTTTAAGTTTGTTAAGATCCAGTTATATGCTTTCATCATACCTGGACCTCGGTCATGGGACAATTGATGCCACACCTTGCTAACAATCACCCCCTCAACAATTGTCTTGCCGGGAATCAAACCCACGACCTTGGCTCTGATACCAATTGTGAGGATCAAGCGCTTACCACTAGGCCAAAAGCTATAGTTGTTAGTAAGGACGCAACTCTACTTCTTTAACTCACAGTAAAGCAGACGCCCAAGCACTATGGTTTGACTATGACTTGGCCCCATATCTAGGCCTCCACCATGGGACAATTGATGTCATACCTTGGCTAACAAAGTTCAAATGTGATAAAAGAGAGCTATATGTATATTCTTTGTCTAATTGGGGGCCATTAACAAATAAGATCAAATAAAACTCCAAAAATAGATCTCTCATTTTGTAGTTTGAGACTCATCACATTCGAACTAAAAACAAAATAAATATAACTTTATTAATTAGTTATGAGTTATGACTCTTGATTTATTCGTTAATAACAATTGTTAACCAAGAAAAGGAAATATTTTTTTTGGCAAGTTATATATCTATTTCATTGCAATTTATATTTGAAGTCAGATTTAATGTTATTTTCTTAAATTTGATTTGATTTAATTTCGTCTTTATCTTATTGTGGCATGTTAGCTAGTTTCAATAAAAATCTATATGATATCTTAAGACAATATTAAAATATTTTTAAAATATAATAAAATATAAAACATAAAATTAAATTTTATATCTAACATAAAAAGAATCTTTGCCAAAATAAAATGACATAACATACTAACCGTTTGATTTTTAGCTGTTTTAGTTTNTGGTATTGCTATTCAAAGATTATGCCTCAATTTATCACAGCACTCTTGCAAGTTGCAACTCTGCTACATGTCTATCTGCTTGTTCAATTGAAGTGGATTGATCTTTTAGAAGGGCATCCTTACTCCTATTAATATCTGCTAATTCAGAAAGCAAATTGTCCTCTCACTGGATCTAACGGCTTCATTCAATTGCATTTCAAGGGTTTGAATTCTACCCTATTTTAAAGAGAAACATAGAAGACTTAAGTAAGCTGGCAAGCATGTAGAAAGAAATTGGTCATAAAAAATATGTAATACCATTGTATTATAGAAATTGCTCTTTTAAGATTCCTAGGAAACTCTTATTGGGAAAATAAAGTCCTAATCTTAAGACCAAAAGGTTCATCTTGTTCCCTATCTTCTTGATTCTCGTCAATCTCATCAGAACCTGCATCAGTGGTTGGCAGCACCCCACCATACAGAGCGAGTTCTTTTTCCAATTTCCTCTGCAATGAGTTCAATAAGAAAAGAAAGCAAACATGAATATATAAGTTCTGTAAAATAATGATACAAAATTAAACTTTGATGTTCCTAATCTCAAGTGTTATAAGAAGGCAAGAGAACATTTTGCTGTACAACTGATAGTTTATCTGCAGGGTAGATATTCCAATGTTCAAAAGCTTCTACATGAATCTCTAAATTGGGTTATTCTTTGTTTAACTTTCAAATTTATAGCATATGTTTTTTGTGCAAGGTTAAAAATTAGATTAGTTCTTTAAATAATGACATGTGGAATCTAACAGCAGGGTTACCTCAATACATATGTGTCAAATGTCCCCAGTTTTGTTCAAATGGGGATCCAAAGCCAGCTCTGTCATCCCACCATCCAGTGAGCCACTACTTCCCCTAAAAAATTTATACAAACAAAAGAAAAAAGTGGTAGTAAAGCCATAAACTTAGTTTTGTCAATTTGCAGCAAGTATATACCTATAAAAAAGGTGAGCTGTTTTCCCTTAGTGGATGAAGCAGTCACTTGGTTGTTTTAAGAGAATATTTTGCATGAGCAGTCACTTGATGCATGAAGTAATATTGATTTTATAAACGTAAACTGCACATAGAAAACAATGAGTGAGAAATTGTTTGTCAATTTGATTTATTAATTTTATATTAATAAGAATTTGATAGGGTCTCATTTAAGGAGATCTATCCATCTGAATTTAACATTTGTCTATTTCTTTGAGAACCTTGGACATGCTTATGGTGTCTTTACAGATGAGAGTAGTCATAAAAGTAACCTATCCTTAACAACCATTGTTTCAATCTTAAAAAAATTATAGTAATCTTGATTGAAGTTTTGTGCTATATTTATAGATTAACAGATAAAGAACAGAGAAAAACTCTGATGATATCAGTAAGTGAGGTGAAAGACAAACAATTAATTATATATACAAATATATAGTTACCACAATATCATGATCAAAATCAAATCTTTGGAATGAACTCTTGTGAAGTTTATAAATATGGGCAAGAGAACA